>JABUQX010102678.1:0-10000 GCA_015478945.1 Trachelipus rathkii
TACTTGGGATAGACAAATACGATGAAAAGTTGACCTTTAAAGGGAACATATAAAACCTAGTTGCAGACTGTCGAAATAAACATGTTATGTGGCTAATAAAATTTAAAAAATATGTACCTCTTCATTCTTAGGAACATATTCCTATGCATTGATACCCAATTTATTTATGTTCCATCTACGGAACCACAAGTAATCATTAAATCCATCTGTAACTGTAATCAAAGCGATTTATGCGCCTCTTAGCCATACAAGAGAGTTTTATCAGCCCATAACACAAGATTATCAAAAAACTAAAGATTTGAGTTTAAAGAAATTATCCAGATTTATCACTCTAAAAGGAGATACTAAAATTATACATATATGCTGCGAATATATTACTAAGCAAATTTTATTCAACAAGCAAGCGCGAGCAAATCGAATAAATTACGAAATAGATCTTACATAAACGCTCCTCTGTAAGACTAAAAAAAAGCACACAGTTTTTTTTTTGTGGGTGTTTAATGCGGTCAGTACAGAGCGCTAAATTTACAATCAATGCACAACATAAACCGAACTCTACTAAATCTTTGGTAAATAAATTAAATTATTATCTAAATAATATTATAAATACTAACTCAAGTATTTAACCTACGTAAAATCTAGCTATTATTTATTATTATATTTATTTTATTATTATTATTATTATTATTATTATTATTTATTATTATTAATTATTTATTATTATTATTATTATTATTATTTTATTATTATTATTATTATTATATTATTGTTATTAATTTTATTATTATAATAATTTTATATTAATATATTATTATTATTATTATTATTAATTATTATTTTATTATTATCTATGTTATTGATATTATTTTATTTATATATTATTAGTAATAATATTTCTATGGTTGTCTATTTTAATCTATGTTATTAATATTACTAGACATTTGATAATTAGTATTATAAATTATTATATATTATATTTTATTATTATTATTTTATTATTTTTTTATTATTATTATTTATTTTAATTATTATTATGATTTATGATATTATTATATTATTATTATTATTTTATTATTATTATATTATTTTATTATTATATTATTTTATTATTATTATTATTATTATTTATTTATTATTATTATTATTATTATTATTATTATATTATTATTATTACTTTCATTATATTATAGTATTAGTAATAATATAATTATTATTGATGTTTATTTGGATTTGGTATTATTATCATTTGTTATTTAGTATTAATAATTTTCAAATTATTATTATTATTATTATTATTATTATTATTATTATTATTATTATTATTATTATTATTATTATTATTATTATTATTATTATTATTATTATTATTAATTTTATTATTATATTATTATTTTATTATTATTATTATGTATTATTATTATTATGTCATTAATGTTATTATTTATTATTATTAATTATTATTATATTATTATAATTAATTAATATTTTATATTCATTATTTTATTAATTATTTTATTTTATGAATTATTCTGATTATTATTATATATTATTATTATTATTATTATTATTATTTTATTATTATTATTATTATTATTATTCTTGGTTATCATTTTTATTCGACTATCATTTTATAATTACACTAATCATCATCCATATCAGTATAATAACCACCATTACCTTGGTTGTTGTTACTCTTCAAAATTGTGTTAGTATTGTCTAGTAGAATATTATCTTAAATAGCTAGAACTTATAGTTATTGCTATTACAATGATTATTACCATTATTCCACCAGTGGTGTTGTTGTCTTATTATTCATGGTAAAATTATTATTATTATTATTATTATTATTATTATTATTATTATTATTATTATTATTATTATTATTATTATTATTATTATTATTATTATTATTATTATTATTATATTGATCTTATTATTATTATTATATTATTATTATTATTATTTATTATTATTATTATAATAGGTTTCTTCATTATGTAATTATTATTTTATTTTGTAAACTTGTCGCTATCGTATATATAAATTAATTATTATTATTATGTTTCTAATATGTATCAAAAATTGGTTTGGGGGAAATTACAGTAAGTCTCAATCCTTATACTAATTCTATAAATTTCAAACTTACTTTTATTATTTTGGGCTCAAAAGGACACTACATTGTGTTGCACTAGTAGCCTTAGAAATGTATGAATTAAATTGTATATTAATGTTAAAATTAATAATGTATATTGTTAATTTCTGAAATGAATGAATTGTTTTGATTATTATTTTATTATTTTATTATTATTATTATTATTATTATTTATTATTATTATTTAATTATTATTATTTATTATTATTATTATTATTATTATATTTTATTATATTATTATTTATTATTATTATTATTATTATTATTATTATTATTCTTATTATTATTATTATTATTATTATTATTTTAGAAGCATAGCATTTGTCTTAAATAGTTTTATGAAAGATTATTTGTAAGCCTTAAAAATTTCAATTTTCGTTGACTTTTTACAGGCACTTGAGTAAAAAAAAATTGTGCCTTTTGTAAATACGAGCTTTCGTCCACTAATTGGCATTTTAAGGAGATGATTTCTTTTACAAGAGCTAAAATTAAATTAATATACTTTTATTAAATATAATAAGTAACTTAAAGCTGCTGTGTAAAATACAAGAAAATAAAAATGTGAAGTTCATAATTTAGTTCGTGTCTTTTTTCTTTCTTTTTTCTCAAGTAAAAACTTTAAGGTGTTAGGACATTTCTTTATATTTGATATAAATATCCGGCCTTTGTTTTCTTATAAGAAGGGATTCCGCTAGTCTAAGAACATAAAATTCATTCTTTTTATGCAAAATCTTAAGGTAATTCACAATATGTGTTGTGTGAATTAGCATGTTATACTGCTATGGTGTTGGTATTCATTGACCTGTATTGTGTTCAATATGCGTTGCTGAAGTGTATTCGTCGTATAACCAATGTAAGCGGTGTTGCACCCACTTTCATTGCAAGAGAATTGGTAGACGACTTTGGGACACTCACCGCAGATGGTAACACTAGCATTAAAACAAGAAGATAATTTTCAGACTTATAATAGCTTCTTACAGGGTGGCTTCATTATTTTTGCCCTTTGTATGTTTCTTTAAAATAATTTTTAATTTTTATTCATCTTCATTTATTTGGTCAACCACTTCGCTCTTGTAATAGAAGATCAAGTTTTTATTATCTTATTTATCTGTAGGATCAGCCAATATATTCAATGTGTTTTTCAGCGTTTTGTTTATTATAAACATTGAGGAAAACCGTTATTAATTAATAGCTAACTTATTCCTTTTATTTCTTACCAAAACATTTCATTAGATATTTTTTTGGGGCTCTGGGTGAGTGTTTTTTTATTATATATCGATTTTATAGCGAGATACGTGTGTATGAATCGAAATTCAAATTAACTTTCTTATCGGTGTTTTTAACATAAATATCTCTTTCAATTGAGCCATCGTTGTTTTCATTTTTACATCGAGAAAATTAATCATTGTTGTGCATTCCTCATATGTAAATTTTAATTTGCTATTGGTCTGAAGAGTTTGTGATTGATGGAGAATTTATTATTATTATTATTATTATTATTATTATTATTATTATTATTATTATTATTATTATTATTATTATTATTATTATTATTATTATTATTATTATTATTTTATATTATTTTATTATTATATATTATTATTATTATTATTATTTTATTATTATTATTATTTATTATTATATTTATTATTATTATTATTATTATTATTAATTATTATTATTATTATTATTTTATTTTAAATATTATATTAGATATTATTATTGTATTATTATTATATGTTGTTGTGTTGTTGTTTTTGTTGTTGTTAGTTGTTGTTGTTGTGTTTGTTTGTATGTTTGTTGTTTGTTGTTGTTGTTTTGTTTTGTTGTTTGTTGTGATGTTTTTTTTTTCTTTTCTTCTTCTTCTCTTCTTCCTTCTTCTTATCTTTTTCTTCTTCTTCTTCTTTTCTTCTTTTCTTCTTCTTCTTTTCTTCTTAGTCTTGTTCTTTCTTTTTCTTCTTTTCTTCTTTCTTTTCTTCTTTCGTCTTATTCTTCTTCTTTTTCTTTTTCTTTTTTCTTTTTCTTTTTCTTCTTCTTCTTTTCTTATTCTTCTTCTTCTAAATTTTCTTCTTATTCTTTTTTCTTTTTCTTCTTTTTTTCTTTTTTTTTCTCTACTTCTTCTTGCTCTTTTTGTGTCTTCTTCTATCTTCTTCTTCTTATTCTTCTTTATTTCTTCTTCCTTCTTCTTTTCTTCTTGTATTCTTTTCTTCTTGGTCTTTTTTTTCTTCTTCTTTTCTTGTTTTTTTTCTTCTTCTTCTTCTTCTTCTTCTTCTTCTTCTTCTTCTTCTTCTTCTTCTTCTTCTTCTTCTTCTTCTTCTTCTTCTTCTTCTTCTTCTTCTTCTTCTTCTTCTTTTTCTTCTTTTTCTTCTTCTTCTTCTTTTTTTATTCTTTTCATCTTTTTCTTCTCTCTTCTTCTTCTTGAAATACTCTCTTTCTCTTCTTCTCTTTTTTTCTTCTTCTTCTTCTTCTTCTTCTTCTTCTTCTTCTTCTTCTTCTTCTTTTTCTTCTTTTTCTTCTTTTTCTTCTTCTTCTTCTTCTTCTTTCTATTGAAATTCTCTCACTATTTCTTTTTTCTTTTCTTCTTCTTCTTCTTCTTTCTCTTCTTTCTTCTTCTTTTCTCTACACTTTTTCTACTTCTTTTCTTCATTTCTATCTCTTCTTCTCTTCTTACTTCTTCTCTCTCTTCTTACTTCTTCTTTCTTTTGTTTCTTTTTCGTCTTGGTTTCTTTCTTCTTCTTCTTTTCTTCTTCTTCTTCTTCTTCTTCTTCTTCTTCTTCTTCTTCTTCTTCTTCTTCTTCTAGTCGCTGACTAGACTTCAAACTAATAAGACGTGTTAAATTGTGTACGGAATATTAAAACAGTAGGAAATAGAAGGAAAATTTGAAAGATTTAAAAATTACAGAAGAAAATTTTAAAGGTATAAAAATTTATTATTTTTTTATTTCACTTTATAAAATTATTATTTTATAATTTGAAATACAATTGAGTTTTAATTTTTCAGATTTTTATTTTTAATAATTTTGCTTTTGGTGAAGCAACTATTTAAATTTTAACAATGCCTGCAACCCGCTTCACTTGCTCTTGTTGTAATACTAGCCGGTGGTATTCAGATTTTCCTGAAAATACATTGGCTAATAAATTTTCTGTTTGCTACTTCTGTAGCTTTGAAAAAAATATAGAGAATATTCAAAATGAAATCATTGGTCTAAGGAATGTGATAGGTAACTTAGAAAAAAACATTAATGTGACAAACTCCCCTAAACAAAATTCCTTAATCATTCGAACAAAGAATTTGATGAGCAAAGTTAATAATGTTTCACAGGGGACTTATGTGGCTGAAAGAGCCTTAAGTTCTTTTAAAAACAATTTAGACTTGTGTAGAAATACAGAGAAAAAACAAAGTGACCATTCAAAGGACAATGACAAAGACAAATTTACGAGGGTCTCTAATGGAGTCAAACCCAAATTAAGACCTAACTTTGAACTACCAACCTCGAATCCCTTTTCCCTCTTAGAAGTTGAAAAATGTGAAACTGAAACAGTTTTAATTGGAACTTCAATGGTACGTAACATGAATAAAGAATTTATTTCGCATAATCCTACAGAAAGAAAATATAAAAGCGTTTCGGGAGGAGGAATCCATAATTTTGAAAATGAATTGAAGGATTTACAAGTTAAGGATAATAATAGTCTAGTATGTGTCATGATTGGATCGAATTACGTATATCAAAAGGAAACTGTGGTCAACGAACTTATCATCAAATATAGAAGACTAATTAAAAATCTGAAAGAAAAAACAGGTAATGTTTTGTGTCTGGGAATTTTGCCTCGTAATTTAATGGGCTTAAGATATTCCAGCAAGGCTATATTTCTTAACACCAGACTGGAAGAAATATTGCGAGAAGAATGAAACGTCCTTTTTCTAAATTTTTGGGGAAGTTTTACTGATCAAAATTGTTTATTTCAAGGGATGGGTTCTTTGAAATGATAGATTGGTGATGCAGAATTGGGTCGATCTTGACACAGAAGGTTAGGAAAATACCAGAGGACATTGGCAAGAAAGGGTTTTTCGGACGGTCCAAGTCTCTTTTGACCTGTGCAAATTAAAGCATTTGTTTTTAAAGCAGAAGTATCCGGAACAAATAAATTAATTAAGCTATTGTTTACATAGAAAATTACGATATGAATTACAATATATGAAACATGTGCACTTTAAAGTCGTGATTTTGTTTCGAATTTCAAATAATGGTATAAAATTATACTTAAGGATAGAAACAATAAATAAGGAAGGGGTAAAGCCGTTATGATTTAATTTAAATATATATTACTATTCAGCTTGGAATTCAACTGATGTTAATGAAATTGATATACTTGGTGTTAAAAAGAAACATCGAATATAAAATTGAACTTAATAATGTCTATCGTCAGTCCTCACAAATCCAATGTATAGATGTATGTTTTGTATATAAGAATTGAGGCAGAGTCTCAGAAGGACACATTACTTGGTAGAGCTTTAACATGCCAAATAATCGACTATAATTTACTTGGATGCAGATCTGGAAGGAGGATTTACTTAAATTCTTAGGAGAAATTTCGCTTTTTCAAATAATTGATTGCCTGGGGAAAAATATTTAGACCTATTAATAGTGGTCATTAACTTGGTAAGAAGTTTTGAGGTTATAGAACCTATTGGTAAAAGTGATCAAAACATGATTAAATTTACATTATTATTGAAACAAATACAGTCAATTACTTGATTCAGATTTTAGAATGCAATTTTGATGCTTAAGGAAGTTTTCTGTCTGATGATGGAATGAGACGATTAACAGGAAATGCAAATGTAATGTGGGATACGTTTTACAAATATTTAAAGACAAAGAAAAAGATTTTGTTTCATATAAAATGAAGCTAACTTTACAAATTAAAGCGATGGTGGAATAATGAAATTAGAGATTCTTTAAGTAATGAAATAGAGTTATCATATGGAATCGTCCTTCAGTGGAAAATAATAATAGTTACATAGCTTGTCGTCGAAGCTGCAAACGATTAATTAGAATATAAACGAAACTATGAAATTAATATTGCTCGTGAATGTAAAATTAATCCTAAAAAGTTTTACAAATATGTTAATAACAAAAGTTCCATTAAGGAATCAATTGGACCTTTACTGGACATTAATGGTAATTTAAAATCAAGTGCTGATATGGCAAACATTTTAAATAATTTTTTCTCGACAGTTTTTACGAATGAGAATCTAGATAGCCTGCCTAGCATGAAAGACATAAGGAATTTTCATGCAGACAACATTTTAGATACATTTGAAATTCTAGAAGAGGAGTTGCTTTCAGATTGATTAATTATTAGTAAATAAATCGCTGGACAGATGGATTATCCAAGATCTCAAAAATTATGAAAGACATTTAAGTGAAAACTTGAAAATGCTATTTCAATAAGTTTTAAAAGAAGGAATAGTTTCTCATGATTTCAAAATTGCTAATATAACTCCCATTTTCAGAGATCGTAAGGTTCCGAATAACTACAGACCAATTAGCTTGACTTCTATAGTTTGTAAAATTTTTGAAGCAATACTAACTAATAGGTTAGTTTGCACTCTTCGAAGATCATGATTGCTCAAGAATGTCCCACACGGTTTTAGGAAGAAATAGATCGATGCTTAAAAATTGCTAGAATTTTTTAATGTGGTTATTAACGATGTAGATATATTACTCTTCGATGTCATTTACTTAGACTTTCAAAAAGCATTTGATACCGTCCCTCATCTAAGATTATTGGAAAGCTTAGAGTCATGGTATTCGAGGAAATTTTTAAATTAGGATTAAAAATTGGCTTTCGGATCGACAACGAGTCGTATCAATGGTGAATGCTCTGATTGGACGAATGTTACTAGTGGTGTACCCAAGGATCTGTCCCTGGTAAATGTTCATTATATATTAAATGACATGTAATAATATATTAGGATATTTCGAATTTGGCAGATGATACGAACTTGGAATCGATAATGATTGAGAAAGATTATAATTACTCCAAAGCGATTGAACAGATTGTAAATTGGTCAAAACGTGGGCAATGAAATTTATACGATAATGTAAGGTTATATCTTTTGGAGTAGGAAAATGAATTTATGATTACAAATAAGATTGAAGTTATAAGTTGTCAGTGAGGAAATGGATTAGGAGTATTAATTATAGGTTTAAAGTTTGCGGAAACATGTAGCTGAAGCGTTAAAACAGCAATAAAGTTCTAGGATTTATTGCCAGAACTTCGAATATAAATCTAAAAAAATAATACTTCCTCTCTATAAAAGATTAGTTAGACCTCATCTGGAATACCCAGTACAGTTTGGAGTCCATACCTCAAAAAAGACATAGAAAAAATTGAATAGAATTCAAAGAAGGGAAACAAATTAATCCTGAAATTGAGAGGTAAATCATATGAGCAACGACTAGTGAATTAGATATCCATTCTTCTAGAGACAAGAAGATTGAGAGGAAATTAATAGAAGTTTAATACTAAATAAATGTGACAATATCTACTACACTCTTTTGATACGATTTTAATGATACGACACATAACGACGGTCAAAACTTTGTCATAAACGATTTAACAAATTATAGCAAAGGATTTCTTTCACTTACGATTATGAGAAGTGGAATAGTCTTCTCCTTTATGAATAGTGAATCAGGGCAACATCGATTTATTCAAGAAAAAGTTAGATAACATTTAAGGATATTGGTTTGTGAACGTCAATTCATACCGAATCTTCCTTTATTAAAACGATAGAATTTGACGTGACCTAGATAAAGTAAACGAATATTGAGATATTTGATAGAGTTAAAAGTACTTCTTAAAAGAATTTGGGCGCCGAACCTATATTGAACAGTTTTAATGTTTACCCCTAAGAGGTAAATTTACCGCAAATGTTTACCGCTGTTTTAGCGCTCTAAGTCGGTGGTCGCATTGATCACACTAACATCTTATTTGTAATACAGTTTTGATGTTCGCCGTTAGAGGGTTATTTTCTAAACGTTCTAAGCAGTGAACTACGTCAATATTATATAATATTTGTATTGAACAATTTTGATGTACATCCACTTTAGGGGTTATTTCTAACGGTTTCTGAGGGTTGACTCATCGATCACACTATGTCTAATTTATATAACGTTTTGATGTCCCACTTGAGGGTTTATTTTATCTTAAGCGGTGAATCATCGATCACACTACAATAATATTTTGTAATAACAGTTTTGGGGTTCACCGTTTAGATGGTTAATTATAACGTTCTAAGCCGGTGACCTCATCTTCCCTCAGACTAGCCTTGAGTGGACTGTAAAGTCTTTGCTAGTCGGTGTTCTGTAGTTCTGTAGTTCTTCTTTTGTTTCTTCTTCTTTTGTTTCTTCTTCTTCTTCTTCTTTTCTTCTTTTCTTCTTCTTCTTCTTTTTCTCTTTTCTTCTTCTTCTTCTTTGTTTTCTCTTTCTTCTTTTCTTCTTTTGTTTTTCTTCTTTTTCTTCTTTTTCTTCTTTCTTCTTCTTCTTCTTCTTCTTCTTCTTCTTCTTCTTCTTCTTCTTCTTCTTCTTCTTCTTCTTCTTCTTCTTTTTCTTCTTCTTCTTCTTCTTCTTCTTCTTCTTCTTCTTCTTCTTCTTCTTCTTCTTCTTCTTCTTCTTCTTCTTCTTGCTTTTGTTTCTTTGAAGGCGAGAGGGGAGCGAAAGGGGCTATATAAAATTTGTTTATTTTATTTGCTGAACATAATAACATTTTTCTTCTCCCACTTTAACCAAGTCTCTGCAGAAGGCGTTTGCGTAATTTTCATTACTCCGTCACTATTGCGAA
>JABUQX010102678.1:20000-24933 GCA_015478945.1 Trachelipus rathkii
AGTAATCTATGGAACAGATTTGAGGCCACGTGATTCTGAATTAGGAATTAATCTGCATATTATAATTATAGTGTAAGAGGGAAAAATGTTTGTTATATTCGGATGTGGGGATGGAATTCAATGCTGACAGATATACACTAAGGAATTTTCGTAGTACAATAAATTTTTCGATGATTTTCACTGTACATAATATTTTTTTTATATATGAATAAATAATTATTTCGATCGACTACATCCTTGAAAATCACGATTTTTTTTGATTTTTTTATTATTATTTTTTTTAAAGATTTTTTTTACATTTGTTGTATTGTAAATATATATATATATATATATATATATATATATATTATTATTATATATATATATATATATATATATTATTATATATTATATATAATATATATTATATATATATTATAGAATAAAGCAGACAGTAAGAAGCACATGGCATATCGAGACGTCCCATCAAGAATAATAGAACCATCACCAACATGCTCATGCAAATCCACAAGCACCTAGGCTTGTCAACAACTTACATAGTATAAAGAAAGTTTACAACTAAAAGAAAAAAATCTATACCTAAAGTACATGCTAACCACACTACAAGTTTAATAACTTTGTTATAGTCGTAACTTGCAGTTTAACCTTAATAACTACTGTAACTAAAAACCCGCCAATTTGGCTTAATCAAAATATACTATATGAATAAAGAAACTTGCACTGCCCTATTCAATACTTTTTAAATGTTGCATCGAGTCGCATTCACAACATCCTGTGGCAAGCTATTACAAAAATTAACAATCCCTATTACTGAATGAATGCTTTCTTATCTTCAAGTGGCATGACTTCTTAATTTTCTTACCTTGCCCCCTGGTCTCCCGTCCTTCGTGTACTATGAAGAATTATTCAATAGATGTAAATATTTTGTAGAGTTGTGTCATGTCCCCTCAGAGAAATCACATTTTTGCAAAAAACATTCCTAACTCCTTCAGTCTCTCCTCATAACTTTATCCTCAATCAAAATCATCCTTGTTGTCTACGTTTGCACTCTCTCTAGATATCTATTGTCTTTCTAATATAAGGGGGTCTCAAATTGTGCACACTATCTATGCTGACCTACATAGCTATTATACAGTTTACTTATAACTTCCTTGCTCTTGCAAATGACATTGCGATTTATTATTATACCTAGCATCTTATTAGCTTTATTCCTTGCTTCCAAACACTGATTAGCTACTTTCAAATTACTGCTTATAATCACCCTAACATCTTTTTCGTGGTCCACAGACTCAAGCCAATTAATTCCCCATTTTTTTTTCATATCGTAGTTAAACTTTTTATTTGAGTAACCTAGGTGAAAAATCTTAAACTTTTTTACTATTAAAATTATTTTGTGAGGTCCCCAAGAAGTTTCTCAAGATCATTTTGAATCTTTATGCATATCACTATTTCTTACTGAGATATGCCACTTTTGTATCATCTGCAAACTTAGAAACCTTACATTTAAGTCCCTGGTCTAATCAATATATATATATATATTATATATATATATATTATATATTATATATATATATATATAGTATATATATATATATATATATTATGATATTATATTAATATATATTATATATATATAATATATTATATATAATTATATAATATATATATATAATATTATATCATATATTATATATATATATATATATATATAATATATATATTAATATTATATATATATATATTTAAAACGTTTGAGTAATCCAAATTGAGATATTTATGCATAAAATATTAATATTATATATATATATATATATATATATATATATTATATATTATACCGTATATATATATATAATATATATATATATATATATATATTATATATATATATATATTATATATATTATATTATATATATAATATATATATTTATATAAGGAAAATATGGTCCCAGCTAGCACCTGTGGGACAATCTCTTCTTCACTATTCTCATGGATGAACTTATTGCCATTTAGTTGTAAACACTGTTTTCTACACAACCACTCTTTAATCCAGCCATGTACCACTCCACCTATACCACATTGCAATAACTTTTTTCATTCCTATGTGGGGAACCTTATCAAAGCTTTGCAAAGTCTAAATCTATATTATCAACTGGATCTGCCTCGGTCAATGAAGTGCAGTATGTATTTCAAATTCTAAAGGTTTGTCCTACATGATCTAACTTTCTCTAAAAACCATGCTGCGAAGTCTACTATCTTATCTTCCAAAAATACTTTCTCTATATGACCTTCAGTAACTTTTCTAAAACCTTTACAACCAGAGATGTTAAGCTAACCAGGGCTGCGGAGCTGAAAAATGTTTCCGACTCCTGCTCCGGTTCCAGCTCCGGCTCCGGCTCCGGCTCCGGCTCCGGCATTTTAAAATTGTTTGACTCCTGCTCTGGCTGCTCCTAGTTATAATTCCTTTTCCATTTTAACTTATGAAATCATTAATTCTGCCACAAAATTTTTATGGTATGATAAAATCGAATTAACTTAGAATTAAAATCTTAGAAAATAATTTATAGAAATTAAGATTTTCAAGAAATACAGAAAAGAATAATTCACTCTCTTCCTAAATTTTAATATAATTCCTCTTTGAACGACGAACTTCCTGTACAGTTATATAATATAATTTTATTAATTTTTTTTTAAACGGAAAAATTATATTTCAATTTCATCCAAAGTTTAAAATAATTCCTCTTTTAACATATGTAATATAATTTTATTCAAAACCGATTTTTTATAATATATATATATATATATATATATATATATATATTATATATTATATATATATTATATATATATTATATTATATATATATATTAAATTATATATATTATATTATATTATTATATATATATATATATTCATATATATATTATATCATATATATATATATTATATCTATGTATATATAATAATAATATATATATATATATATATTATACTATATAATAATATATATATATATTATTATATATATATATATATTTATATAATATATATATTTTATTTATTTTATATATATATATATATATTTATATATATATTATTATTATATATATAAATATATATATATATATATTTATATTATTTATATATATCATATATTATATATATATATATCATATATATATATATATGTCATATATATATAATATACTATATATATATATATATTTATATATCTATATATATATTTATATTATATATTTTATATATATATATATATATAAATATATATATATATATATTAATATATAATACTATATAAATATATATACATCTATATATCCTCACATTATATTATATTAAATATTATATATTATATATATATTATATACTTATATATATATATATATATATATAATATATTATATATAATATATATATTATTAATAATATAATTATAATTTATAACTATCAAATTTTAAAATAATTTTTCTTTGAACTTGCCCTGAGCATATGTCATATAAATTTATTCAAAACATTTTTTTCTTAAGAATAAAACTTCTTCAATAAAATGTTCCTTGATCAATTTTATAATTTTTGAATGCTTTGACAAGCCCCCATGTCATTGATAGAGGCAAAAGCTGTAATTTTGCAAGCCTATCTTTTGCAAAATTTTATAATATATATGGATTTCCCTCTTTACTGTTAACTTTGATTTCCGGTCGATTTTAATTATTTCATCTAATGCCTTATGGAATTCTTCTTTATATTTTTCTATAGGATTTTTAGTTGAAGGTATTTTACTGGTAGATTGTCTTTTTCAATCTCTTTTCTGCACGCTCCATTTGGTCCCTTGTTCTGTCAAACTTCTTCTTCATCTGACAAGATACCCTAAAGGGAGGATTCTGCAACTGTTAACTTATTGACTCCGACCAATTTCTGTTCGTAGTGTATTCATATTTAAGTTTAGTTAACAAACAAGAGCATTCTTAGCTTTTATATCAGACTTCAGTTGTGAGGAAGACTGAACTGTGGATCAGCAAAGATGGTCGACAAAAAATATTTTGTTTTCATTTAGTACATTCTTTCCCTTTTTCCATGGAATTTTGTCGTTTTGGTTAAAATCCCCTTCTCTAATAAGATTTTCTCTGGCAGTCAAGTCTTCTGATTGATATTTTTTCTTGGCAAAGTAACCGGGTGTTTTTTAATGTTCTTTTAGGGTTTTCGTATTCGTTGCATGATATTTGGCAAGAGAGAAAGTTCAGGAGTCGGCAGCCATAATCTAATTATAGTCTTTTGGGCTGCGAAGCCTTTGAGCATAAGCATGTACTGTTTCCCTATTTCTTGTTTTGATTAAGATTGGCCACTCTTTTCCAGCTTCCATTAATTTTGCTATTTGTGTCGCCTTGCTTATAAGGTTTGCTGTATGTTTATTGCGAAGACATCACGCACTGATATGCTCAACACCCCACGTGTGCAATGCTATGCGTATGGATACATAATCTTTTCATGTTTTATCAGTTCATTCCTGACTAACTTTACTTTATTCTTCGTTTTGACATTCAATAAAATCAGTATCAATTCAGCTTCTTGTTCCTATATTTAATCTTTTCAATCGTCACTGATCTTTTTGATTTGTTATCCATAACTAAGCTATTAACTAATCTTTACACCATTATATATCATTTATTGTTGAAATTTTCACTTTACATGAGACAGATACAAATTTTTGACAAAAATTAAAAAAACGTATCCACTTGAGTCAGAATTTTTGAAAATAAAGATTTATTCGGAACAGCTTTTTGCCTTCAATCTTTCTGCTTTTTAACAATTGCAACATTGTCTGGCATGAGAGCAGTTTTAAAATTCGCCATTAAATTTAAAAGGATCAACAGATTGTATTGTGACGGCTTTATTAATTACTGGTGGTTCGG
>JABUQX010102679.1:0-5000 GCA_015478945.1 Trachelipus rathkii
CAGGATATGCTTGACTAGCTAGGCGCTCTAACCAAAGTGCAAACATTTTGATGCTCTCATTAGGGTATCGGTGAGCGGCATGATACTTCTGTATTCTGTATTCTTTTTTCTTTCGTTCTTCATCACGATACCAACACACAAGATTATCCCGTACAGAGAAGTATTCACGGTTATCTTTGATGATTTCTCGGTATATATTCAAAAATTTTCCTTCTAGCTGTCGACCAAGCAGTCTCAACCATTGGTGATGTGCATTTGGTAGTGTAAACTCAACAATAACCTCAAAAAATCAGCCAGGTTAGACTAAGAGAAATCTTGTTGCCGATTCAATAATTTAAACTTAGCCCGGATGCCACAACCTCAAGTTTCCTGAGTAGTTCTTGATAACCTGTGTAAGAAGCACAATGGCTTCTCCAGCAATATCAAAGGTCTCTTTCTTCATGTGTGGCCGGAAATACATGGAAGGTTCCATCGTCGTCAGGAATAACGAACGGCCATAGGCAGTCGTTTGGGAATTCCTTGGGAATACAACCGAATGTGACCGAAAATCAGTCCAAAAACATCTGTTGCTCCGGAATATTGATTTAGGGAATTGGTTCTCGTTGAGGCTGTAAGTAAATTTATTATACTTTCAGAAACATCAAGCTCTCTTAAATAGATCGACGGATACCGACTCTCTAATTGTCTCTGCCTATATCGGGAGCATTTCTAAAGAGAGACTTAGGTTGGTTGAAGTAATTTACTGGGGGTATATAATCATGACGAAGATTGGGATTAGGAAGAAGTTGAGGTTTAGGAAGAAAATTATGAGTAGGCATAAGATTAGGATTAGGAATAAGATTAGGATTAGGAATAAGATTAGGATTAGGAATAAGGTTAGGATTAGGAATAAGGTTAGGATTAGAAAGAATTTGATTTCTAGGATTTTCTACCTAACTGGGTGGATTATGTAGAAAAGGTTTTGATATTGGTCTAGGAAAGGTTTAATACTCACGATCATAGAAAAGAAGTAGTATTTTTAGGGCAAATGCTATGCACATGGGGAAACAAAGTAGGTGGAATACCTTGACCTTGATCATGGAACGTTCTGTGTTCAACCTTACCGACTGTATCATTTACTTGAGCCAATTGCCTTTCACTTATCACCTGCTTATTGAGTTTAGTCAATAAAGTACTCATTTGGGTCTCAGTGAAAGGTTTGTCAGAGTTGGGAACTAATGATAAGTCAGAGTTGGTAACCAAGGGTATGTCAGAGTTGGAAACTTCTACCCTGTTTTTATTTTGCTCATTCATTCCTACATTCATTTCTACATTATTTTTATTATGATCATCACGCAGATGCTGGTCTAAACGTGGATCTAAAGCAACAGCTGCAAGAGTTGGATCGTAGTCCAAATCCTCTTGGCTATCAAGACACCTGTGCTTATTTCTAAGTCTTTTGGGTTGAAGTTTTTTTCTGACATTGTTCTTTTGTAAGTTTCAAACAGAAAGTATTTCAAGTATGGGAGGGTTTAATTACTAAACTACTCTGGAATCTGTTCCAAATAAGTACAAAAGAAGATGATTTATTTGAAGAGAACTGAAGAGAATCGATGATTTTTCAATAAAATAAATATGACGATGTGAGCGAGAGTCACAATCCTAGTGCACGCAAGCGCAGGAACTCAGAGTCCCAGTTCGGGCGCCACTTAATTTATTTATGTGGCGGAGAGGAAGTACGCTGGGATCAACAAGTGTACCCGACGGTGAGGTACCTCTCTCCGCTCTTTCTTGGAGATATGAAGTTCGAAGAATTAGAAGATTATGAAGGTCAATTTATAGAAAATTACGTAGATGTTAGGTTTGTGATGTTCAAAAATAAGGGTGGTTTGAATGTCTAGTCAGCACAGCAACCACCTGACACCATCAGGGGTAATACGGAGCAGGTTAGGCTTTCTCCGTAACGGAGGAAGTTAGTCTTCAGGACTCCGTAGGCCTGCTGACTTGAATGACTATTCGAAGAGGATTGTGACGGTTGATAACATATAAAAAGGTTTCTACAATCTAAGATTTTAACCTAGCGAAAGATGTAGAATTATTTAGCTCGTTTCCCGGAGCTTTCTCGATGGTTAATCCGATAAAGTTCTCGAAGCTTAACCCGATATAGTTCTTGAAGATTAAGAAGAATAATGTCAACAAAATAACAATGATCAAAGGATATTGACACACAGTAAAAATATTAGTTTTACTAAACTCGCTCAGAATATATGGTGGGAGGTCTGACAAAAGTTAATATATCACACAGTCCTACACCAACAACATACGAATAAAAGATTATGATTTAATAAAATCAGTTAATACACGTTGGAGTAAAAGTTAAAGGTTCCAATGTGTAAAATATGTACACGAGCACAGACAGCTCTAGGATCAGATACGAGAGTGGAAACCGAACGCTTCCAAATATTGCTCATGCATAAAATCAAGGGAATAAGAAATCCAGACTCAACAATTGTGAATAAATGATGACTTAACTGAATTTGACTGGGGAATGGTTCCAAGTGGTGAGTATGATTCAGGAGAATCACAACTATGCTGAAGTACTATTAAGGAGGAAAGAATCAGGCCGAATCCCAACGTTAGAATTGGCAGGGAGAAGGATCCAGCGAACCACAACTCCAAAACAACTCCAAGAAGAAAGATTCAGGATGAATTCCAACTTCAAAATAGCACCGAGGAAAGATTCACTAAGGAATCCCACTCAAGAGTATCAGCACAAAAAGATGGATTCAGGATGAATACCAGCAATGGAAAATGGGTTCAGGAATGAAGCCAAGCATCAGAAACAGCCCACAATTAGAAACAGACGAAGTAGGATTAAGGTGAATCCCAGCTTCGGAATCTTGAAGGATTCAGGTGAACCCCACCATTAAAACCCTGTCAAATATAAACAATGATTGGTATTTATACCATAATTTATATTTGCATATTTGACAGTTAAATGAAGTCACATATATCTATTCTATTAAGAAACATACCCTGATATATCCAAGAGGGGTTTCTTAAATGGGGACTAATGATGTCAATGGCCTTCCAGCAACAAGATAGTAAACTGTAACAAAGGGTCAAGTTTACTATCTTGACATTAATACAAAATTTTACAGTCATTAATTAACTACAATTAAATAAGGTTGTAGCACTGACCTCTGAGACAGCTAGAAAGGCTTATCAACGTCTTTTGGTTATGAATTTTGAGCACACTATATTGTTACAATCATCTGTGCTTCTGGTGGCTATGTTTTTTATTAGTTTTATAATTTATCAAATATACAATATAATCATAAGATATACTAGAAAAAAAATTATATAATTATAACATCTGAATCATTGCTAATTGTTATCATAAATACATCCATAAAATGAATAAAATATATTAATACAGGCTGGATCCAGACTGTATATAAAAAACATTTTCGAGGATAAACATTACCAGAATAAAAATAGCGAATTGCCAATTGACACCATGGATGCAAGATCCATATATCTCTCTTATATATATATATATATATATATATATATATATATACTATATATATATATATATATATATTATATATATTATATATATATATATATATATACTTATATATATATATATAATAATGTCATTTTAGGGGGTTCTATAGAAGATACACAGGATTTAAATGAGCATAGTTCTTCCAATAATACTTCTCAAGTCGATGAAAAAGGTATGTATTTAGACATTATAAAATTTTACTTCTATTTTGTTTTTAGTATTATTCCCAATTTCCATTAACCGATATTTCTAGACCAGTTTCTTTTTCATATAATTTTTTTTTTTATATCGTTCATGTCTTTTGAATGCCATCTGTCGTAATGAACTCCATATTATTGTTTGAAATTATTTGTATTGATTGTGAATTAGTACACGATTCTTTATAAAGGTACAAAGGTTTGAAGCTTCGTAATTGACTCATGGAACAGATGTGTTACAATGATGGACTATTATAGAGTATATTAAAAAAGAAATATTGCTTATAAATATTCAAAGAAGTGGAAAAGTTTTCCTTCTTAGTTTTGTAAGATAAAATAAAATTGCAGAAAGATTTCACACTGAAAATACTTGGAAGTTTCTTTCGTTTGAAGATCACATTTATAATTTTTACTCTTAAACTATTTGCAGCCACTTTTTTAAGCATGTATAGAAAGGTCAAGGAAACAGACTCTCAACCTTCTATTTTGTTTACGCTGTTTTCTAAATTCACAGACTTTATGCAAATAAGCAAGACTAACTGTTGATGGATAGCCTTGAATTATTACTGAAAATGATTCAATTTGCAAGAGGAAAAATACAGAATTCAATACAATAATTATTTTTAATCAAAAATATGCCTGGGAAACATTAAATACATTAGAAGCAATAAAATATATTTACATTAATCAATTAATACAAAATTAATTAAATCAACATAAAGAGAAAATAATCAAATATACATATATATCATTTGCCTTAATGTAGCAAATAAGGTTATAACATAATATTATAATATTTAACAAAGTTATTAATATTTTATACAATAATAGAAAAGAACTTGATATTTACAAATGAAGATTAAGATAACATTGGTTCTTCTGACTCCAATAAAGTTTCGGTTGGGAATTTAATATCAGGTTTCAGGGACATCAATAAACCAAGATATCTCATATAATTACATATGTTTCTCAGATACGAATATAATTGATTGAGACATCAAATGTAAGAATAAAGAGCCTTATTTTGCTTAGTGAAAATGTTGTGTTCCTGGATGTAATTAGTAATTTACTTTAAGAACTTTGTTATTAATACAATGTTAAAAACATCTAATTATAAAAAAACTTTGTCTGTAAAGAGAAGCATAAAGATGATTAATAAAACAAATAATTAAATATTTGTAAGTAAACAGAAAAAGCTAACAAGAAAACTACAAAAGGAAAAGACTAAGAGAACTACAGGAATTAGAGTA
>JABUQX010102679.1:7500-27500 GCA_015478945.1 Trachelipus rathkii
AATAATATATCTATATATATATATATATATATATATATATATATATTATATAATAATATATATATAATATATATATAAATATATATATATATATAATAGTATATAATATATATATATATATATATATATATATATTATATAATATATATTATATATATATATATTACTATTATATATAATATTATATATATATATATATATATATATATATTTTACAGGCCTAATAGGGGGTACAACTTAGAATTATTTTTGTCTTAGGGTACGCAATCAAAAAAGTTGGAAGACCGCTGTACTAGAGAACTCTCAAATTTGCCAACAAAAACCCGACGACCTCAACTAGACGGTGCCGATGGGCGAACCCCTACAGTACTCCCTCTAGAGATGATGGCAGGGTCAGAGGACAGATCACAAAGGATACCTTTGAGCGGGAATTGCACTATGAGGTTGTTGATTTAACGCGTTAAAATAGGGCAATTTTTAAAAACGAAGTTTAGTAGTTAAAAACTGAAAAATTTAAACTTTTTTATTGTGGAGAGAGATTATTAGTTTTTAGACTTGTCAATTGTTTTATGAAAAACTTAATATCAATGAGTCAAATGACATTACATGAGTAAAAAAATTCTAATTTGAAAGTTTAAGGACGTAACATGAAGGATATATAATTAATATATATATTATATATATTATATAATATATAATAATTATTATAATATATATATATATATATATATATATATAATATATATTATAATATATATATATATATAATATATATATATATATATATTATATATATATATATATATATATATCCCACCTCCCAAACCTCATAATGGGAGGGCGATTTCAACGCTCATGGTTCAATGCCCAAGAAGCCAACCAAAGAGGAACCCACATCTCAGCCAAACTTGAAAACCTCAACACCTTAAACAACACAAACAGCTACACCAGAAACCCCACCCCAAACCAACCAAATATCACCAGACATAACACTATGCTCACCAAATTTACACACAAAACTCCAGTGGTCAGCAAAAACTGAACCTAAACTCCGACCACTTACCCTCGTCAAAAATACCAAAATGTCAACAAACTAAACCACCCACTTAGAAAAACATACATAAACTACAAAAAAAGCAGACTGGACACTATTCACCAACCATATAAAAAACAACATACATCCCATAAATATCACTAAGACATCAACACTCAACAAAGCCATACAAAATTTCACTTTAATTCAAAAAGCAGCTAACAAATTCATCCCCAGAGGATACATAAAAAAATACAACCCAACCATAACACCTGAAATAAAACAGCTAATCAGACAACGCAACTCGCTCAGAACAAAAACACCCACATCACTCCAAATGACAACACAAATCAACGCCCTAAACACCCAAATCATAAACCTAACAAACACATATTCTTCAAACAACTTTCAAACTTTCCTCACCAAGAACATATAACACTAGAATGTGGAAGACAATAAATACACTGAAAAAGTCAACCAATCAACAAACACATACTCACGAATCCATTAAAAACTCAAACACACAAAACCCACAAACAAACAAACAACACGCAAACACTCTTGCAACTCACTTCGCAAAGCAGAGTCAAAAACCCACACACCCTCAAAACAGGAAAATCATCAAAGCCCTCTAGAAAATAAAACTCAATCACGATCCAACAATAGAAATAACCACAACTGACCTAGAAAACTTAACAAAGACACTCAAAAACTAACCTGCAACTGGCCCAGACAATATCTCAAATAAACACCTCAAACACCTAGGGAACACAGCTTTAACACAACTAGCACAAATATATAACAGCTCCATTAACCTAAACTTCATTCCCCCTATCTGGAAAAAAGCTATCATTATACCCAAATTAAAACCAGGAAAAGACCCCTCTTGACCCCTCATCATATATCGCCCCATGAAGCTATCATTATACCCAAACTAAAACCAGGAAAAGACCCCTCTGACCCTTCATCATATTGCCCCATCTTTCTATTATCAATCAACACTATGCAAACTACTAGAAAGAAACATACTAAACAAAATAACTCCACACATCACACAACCCACAATCAACAGCATAAATTCAAAACCAACTCCTAAAACAATAATCATAGCAATCGACATCAACAAAGCATTAGATACAGTACCCAAACATAACTTGATCCACAAAATAACAAAATCTAACACCCTCACTAACCTAAAGAAATGGATTTCCAACTTCCTATCAGGACGAACATCATAAATACAATACAAAATCCAGAACAGTAAGCATCAATAACGGAGTACCCCAAGGCGCAATACAACCCCCACACTATTCAAACTATTCACGGCTGACCTACCACAACCACAAGCAGATCACACAATCATAACCACCTACGCAGATGACATCACCATAGCTACTACACACCAGAACCTAAACACGGCCAGAAACCTGACACAACAATATGTCAACCAACTTCAAACATGGTTAGCAGATAACAGAATGTCCGCCTCACCAAGCAAATCTTCAATTACATTAATCACCACTTAGCTCCACACATCCCCAAGTCTGCCTAAACAACATTGCTATACCCTTTAGCAAAACTCCCAAAATCCTCGGAGTAACACTTACACGCATCTCACCTTCACATGGACAACATAATTTCATTTGCAAACAAGAAACTGAACATAATAAGAACCATCGCTATCACAGACTTCACAAACAATAAACCAACATCCACCACCATATACAAACAATACATTTGCCAGACTCTAAACTATGCTTCTCCAACTTGGCACCCTCAACTGACTAAAAATAGCATAAAGAAACTCCAAATGACAAACAACAAATCTCTAAGAATCAAAACAGGATGCACATCAACAACACCACAACAACACCTGCATGAAGAAACCAAAATTTTACCCATAGACACACACCTGGACATGAGAGAGAGAATTCTTTTCCAAAATTCCAAAACCAAAACACCCCAACACCCATGCCACATTGCACTCTCTAATCCTACCCACCACAGACTTAAACAACAACCTCCTTCACCAACTCTATATTACAATCAAATTCTGAACAACATTCTGCCTCCACCAAATAACACAACATATACCAAACAAATCCAAACGACATTAACAGAAAACCTCTTAAGACGCAGATCACCAAACTATTTTAAACAAACACCCACCAGAAATAGCACCAGAATTCAACTCACTACATTCTAAGCTAGGATGAGGCCACCATCCTAAATTGCAATACTACAAACATAAATTCAACCTTAACCAAACCACCACAAACATCTGTCAAAACTGGGACCAGGTTCTGGAGACACATCCCACATCTTTTTCTCTGTTTAACTAACTCTCAACACAGAACAACATGGAATATATCATCTCTGGAGGAGACCGGTGGCATCGGCGGGGTACCTGTTTGTGGTGTGGCCTCTCCCATGATGGCGAAGTCAGAGGTGATAAGGTAAAAAAAAAAGATTAAAAAGATTGTATATATATATATATATATATATATATATATATATATATATATATATATATATATATATATATATATATATATATATATATATATATATATATATATATATATATATATATATATATATATATGATTCAACCATCATCGAGTGAGGGCGCAGTAAAAACTAGAAGGGAAGCGAGAAAGAGAAGAGCCAAACAGGAGTTTGGAAAGAATTAGCAACTTGAGAACGATATTTTCAGAAGAGAGAGAATACTCTTTTATTTGAGGTTTCAGACTACTTAAAAAAGAAAAAAAATAATCTTACGATTCAGATTTATTAAAATTTGCAAAAATTTAAACAAAATTATTTTTATTTGAAGTATGAGATGAAGGAGTTACTTATTTTTCAATGACATTTCTTTTGGTTATTTTAATGAAATTTTAAAAAAAAAATTTTTGAGGTATGCAATATTAGCTGCGTTTTCTGAAGTGGTCGAATCATATGAAAAAAATTCCAAATTTTTCTTCGCCTGGTGTCAAAGGGCTGAAAACCCTCTTACATCATATTTGCCTTTTCGTGAATGGTGGTGATAGTTTTTAGATAAAAACTTGACCATCAACACCACCTTGCAGCCTTGCTAGAAATGGTGATTTGTACAAATAAAATATATATATATATATATATATATATATATATATATATATATATATATATATATATATATATATATATATATATATATATATATATATATATATATATATATATATATATATATATATATATACTGAGTTATTATTAATTATGAAAAAACAATAATCCTCAATATAACAAAATATAAATTACCTGATAAAAGTTGACGACGAGGTTATAATATTGATGAAAGTAGAAAGTTATAGTGAGAGACAAAAAACAAAAAGGATGAACAATTCTGTTAATGAGTTAATGATGTTAGTTATTTTTCTTTGTTTAGAATTGATACAACACACACGCACAGATAGTAATACACACTTAAGAGCTAATAGTCTTTCATCAATATTCAGGTTCCCTTCACTTCTCTTTCAATTATACCATCTAATTCTAATGAATGAATGAACTAAGCATTACTTTTTAGTATAATAAGTTTCTTATTATTATTATTTACAAATAGGTTCATACAGATATTGAAATTTAATCTTTAACATTTCCTCTATACCCTGAAACAAAAGAAATGCCGTTTTAAATACCCATTATAATTAATTAACTATAACCCTTTTTATCAGGGTTTATGTTTTACTAACCTTGTCCGTAGAATTCCCCATCCACCCACATACTTTGGAATACTTTTCTTTTGTTTCTAAACACGAACCTAAAAAAAATCAATCATACCCCTTTTTCTCTCTCCTTTCTTTCTTCTTTTCCTTTTACTCTTCATTCCCTCTTTCCATATATTGTTTAATATTTTTCATCTTTACTCTATCTTTTGTTAACACATCTGCTACTTGTTTCTCCGTAGGTATCCATTCAATCTCTTTTATTTCTTCCTTTTCTAACCTTTCTTTTAAACAACCTATATCAATTCTCAATCTTTTATTTAACACATCTGATGTAGACCCTAAAGCATTTACCAGTGTTTTACTGTCAACTTTCATTCTTGTCTCTATCACTTCATTTGTCAATTCCGTCCATAATTCTCTTGAATACATTCCAGTATCAATCTCCTCATTTAAGGCTAAGGTCTCTGCTTCTATCAGTGACCTGGCTATCGTTTTGGCAACTCCTAATTTTCACAGCAAAGGACATTTGTTTCCCAACTCATCATTTATCCCAGGGGTGCACAGACTTTTCAAAATCAAGATCGACGTTCGGTTACCGTATCCTTTCGCGATCGACAGGTATATATATATATATATATATATATATATATATATATATATATATATATATATATAATATATATATATATATATATATATATATATATATATATATATATATATATTTATATATATCTGCATATATAACTCACTATATATATATATATATATATATATATATATATATATATATATATATATATATATATATAATTTGCTTCACATACCTGCACTATTGTTTGACTAATTTTTAGTTTTAAATCTTTTAGTAAATCATCATTTTACCTTTAGCAGCTTCAGGCTTTCGAAGCCGTTGCATGACAATGCATTTCATCACAAAGCCTATTAAAGTTTGGCACATAATCACTTAGACACAGCCTGATAGCAGCAGATAAGTGATCATCTGTGAGGCGAGTTCTATATTTCGATTTTATTAATTTTATTTGTGAAAAAGCCGATTCACATAGATATGTAGATCCAAAATATGCAGTGAGACGCAAAGGAATGGTTTTTAAGCACGTATATTCTCTTCTGGAATTAGTTTCCAAAAAACGTTCATCGTGCGTTGCTCTTGATTTACCGAAATATCTGACTGTATTGTTATAATTTCTGATTCTAAAGTGGAAGGATCTAAATTAAATTTGCTGGCAATTTTGGAAGCAACGGCCTCGATATTGCATTCTCTAAAAGGGTAGCACATGAAAGAGAAAATTGGCTCAAAGCTTTTTACATCTGTGAATTGTGTTTCAAATTCTTGTATAAGAGTTTCCAACTCACAACAGTAATTACCAAAATCATATTCACTTTGTCACTTTATTTGCTTCTGTAAATATGGAAAGTTCTTTAAATCTCTTCTTTCCTACTGAGCTGCAAGGAGCCTTAGTTTTGCTTTGAAAGCATTTAAGGAACTTACTAAATCAATAATATTTTTCCCTTTACCTTGCAGGTTAATGTTGAAAGTATTATAATGACAAGTCAGATCAGTTACAAATGATAAATTCTGCACCCACGTAATGCCATGTAGCTGGTCATAATGGTCTCCCTCTGCATTTAAAAATGTAATTATTTCTGGGAGAAGATTCAAAAACCTATCTAAAAACTTTCCCCTGCTCAGCCACCTAACGTTAGTGAAGAGATGCAAGTCTTCATGTTCACATTCATTATCTTCCAAATGGCTTCGAAAAAGTCGCCTGCGAAGAGACCGAACTCGGATAGAATTGGCTATTTTCACAGCAACATCTTTAACGTTCAATACTTCTACGCACAAGGCATTATTGTGAATAATACAGTGGAAAGTCGCGAAATCTGGAAAGTCGCGAAATCTGGAAAGTCATTGCTTTTTTTGCAAAGTGCAATAAATCCATTATTTCTCCCGACCATAGAAGTCGATATACAAACCAATTTTCGAAGTGGTAGATTTGCTTTTTGAGCAAACTCAGAAAATATTTTAAATATATCTTCACCCCGAGTTCTTCCTTTCATGGAGAGGATAGTAAGGAATTCTTCTTTAGTGGTCATATCCGAGAATACCATTCATATAAATATAATGAGTTGAGCTGTATCAACAATGTCAGTAGATTCATCGAATTGTAAAGAGAAAAATACACAATACTGTATGTCTCTTTCTAATTGCTCAGTAAGATTCATAGCTTCCACACGTCGACTCACAGTTGAGGTTTTTTTATGGAATTTATTATTTTGTTTTTGTTTTCAAGATTGTCAAATAAAACAGCACTAGCCTCAAGGAAAGCTTCTTGAACAACCTCCCGATCAGTGAAAGTTTTTTTTATGTTTTACCAAAACATAACTTATGCGAAATGATGCGTTGGTTGTTGATTTTGACTGTGTAAATGGCTTAGTAAAAAGTTGCTGCTGCGATCCTAACTCCGCTTTTAGCTCTTTTACTTTAATCTTTCTTATTTCACTTTTTATAGGATAGTCACGTTGATAATACTTACGTAGGCTTGAAAGTGTCTTTCCAAATTGCCTTTATTGGGAATAGCAACAGAAGCACGACAAATCAGGCATAAGCATTTATTATGAAACATGGTAGAGAAATAAAGTTTCTCCCACAAATCACGAGAATGATAAGATTTTGATTTCTTACGTTCACTCATTTTTTATTAAATTATAACGCCAGCAGCATGTGTATCATGAAATATCACAACTAAACTCACTACAACCATGTGATCCACCAACTTAGCAATACTTAAAGTCACAGAGTCACTGTCAGAGCTCTAAGTCAGGGTTGCCATTAGTCATTAATTCGTCAAGAAAAAGAAAAGTCTGGAATTTTTTTTTTGAACAAAATTTTATATATATATTATAGTGTATTGAAGATATATAGATAAATGATAAATATTTAACCTATAATATATTACTATACTATTTATTTATATTATATCTATATTATACTATATATGTCTATCATATATTTTCTTTTTCTTTTTCTTTTTTTTGAGCCAGCGTTGGCAACTCCTGATTTCCACAGCAAAGGACATCTATTTCCCAACTCATCCTTTATCCCAATTAAATACCCAATCTGTGATTTTACACCTTCTACATTACCAAATGATGCATCTGTAAAAATCTCGAATTCTAACTTACTTCCCTTCAGTTTATCCACCCTCACTTTCATTTCTCTTTTCCTTACCTTTTCTATAACTCTATCTACCTCTTTCATATCTTTCCCTGTAGCCTGTTTGTTATGTTTGCTTAACACACTAACATCAAAAGAAAATGTCTGGTCTTGTGTGATCCAATTAAGTTTCCCCATATGAGATTATGTATACCTTGTCATCCCTTACTTTGTTAAGTCCCTAACATTTTCAAATCTACCATATAATTCCCTGCCTTTTCATTTCTGGATGTATTTATTTTACTAAGGATACATATACTCTCCTTTCTTCCAATCTCACCCCTATGTGATTACGTCCCTCTTCCTCATTTCGATTTTAGACGTCTCTTCAAGTTCCCTATAATATTATATAATATATATATATATAATATATATATATATATATATATATAATATATAGTATATAATAAGTATATAAGTATATATAATATTATATATAAATATATATAAGTAATATATACTTATTTTGGTATGTATATATATGCGCTATTGAATTCTATAACTTAATAATGAGGGAAATTTTGCATTCGAGTCTCACAACTAGTAGGGGGGACCTGACCCTTTGTTTGGTGGGGCTAAGGCCCCAAAGCCCCCCTCTAAATCTACCTATGCTCCAAGCATTGATTTACTGAATAGCTCAAGCCGACTTTTTCTTTGGTCGTCTGCCAGCCAGTGTCTATTCTCCAGCACAAGTCAACCCACAATACATCCGCATAATGAACCGACTATCATCCATTCTTTCCACATGAACAAACTATCTGAATTTACACACTTTTATTTTCTCATTTTGCGCCTTTCCTCACACCACACAACTTCCTAATGCGTTCACTCTTCATTTTATCAATTCTTCTCACACCTAACACCGCCCCTAAGATTGTCCATCTGAACACGTATCTTAGATCTATACCCACTTTTCCAGACCATAGTTTCACTACTATACATTAACACAGGTAACAACATATTATTATTATTATTATTATTATTATTATTATTATTATTATTTTTTTTTTTTTTTTTTTTTTTTTTTTTTTAGGCTGATTCACTTTTCAAATAGTCAGTTTAATAGCTGTCTTATGAGTTTGTACAACACAGGCTATTCTAATCAACCATGGCATTCAGAGGTTCATGAAGCTATGCCAAAAAATCCAACCACTGCTTGCATATCTCTAGGTTAGTTTAAGAACTATTTGAAAATATTTGTGAATGTTGCATAACCTGCATTACCAATACATTCGTGTTTTTTTTTTATTTAGTCTATTGTGTAGTTAATTTTTAGTCTACCATGACTAGGGTAGGGAAAGGAAAAAAATAAGCTCGTTTTTTTTCGAAAAAAAACTGTTTTTTTCATGAAAAAAACACAGCCTGAAAAAAACAGGTAAAAATGTGTTTTTTTCGTTTTTATCAATTAAGTTGTGGAATTAATGTTTGAACAATTATCATTATAAATTTTGAGTAAATATGCCTAATTTTGGAGCATTTTGTTGGTTCAAATTTCCTACAAGGTGGAAGCCCCTGAGTTTGTGTTCAAAATATTTATGGGTTTTCCTTTTTTTTATTTTAGTATTCTAATTCTTGATATTGTCTGATAATATTTTGTTTGTGGGGCTTCATTAATGTTTTACTTACTCTGTTCAGCTTTTCAGTGAAACCACTTTTTAGTCATAGATTAATTTAGATCTAGGAATTTAGAAATGCACGTGCAAAAAAGTAGGTGTGACTGTACCTTTTTAAGGGAATTAAAAGGTAGCAAGAGGCCCTCGCATGAAATGATGAACTTTTTGTTGTGTAGAACGTTCTCAAAAACTAGGTATTTATTTCTCATATCTAGAACTAGAAATGTCTGAAAATAATTGCCAAGCTGACGAAGATGATTATGCTAAGGCAGCCTAAGCTAAGAGTCCCCCTTACGTGCCGCCCTTTGCTGGCCTTCACCCACTGTCTTCTCACACGATACTTCATACAACTGTGATATCAAACTTATCAGTCATATCAAAATTAAATGTGGCTGATGAGCCCATGATAATGAGCTTGACTATAGTGCAGTACTCAGTAAATAACTGGGAGATAGTGATTAGTGATCAAAAGTTGATATTCGCAAAGGCCAAATATTTAATTTAGTCATTCACGCATCCTCCTTCATCTACAATCTGTATATTTAATTTCAATAATTTTATTATGTTCATTTGCATCCCTTAAGTCACCTTTGAGTTTTGTCATTCAGGACTATTCTTAATAAATATTAATTACCATAATATTTAAAAGTAAATTATAAATATGATTTATATGATCACAAATGTAAAAATATTAGTTAAATAGTAAGTAAAGCCTACAAAACAGCCCGGCTCTCCAGGCAACATAACTACTGTAAATCTGGTAACGAAAAACAATGATTAAATGTATAAGAGAAGGTAGTTCTGCTATTTTCTGCTATCATAATGGAATATTTGTTTAATTTTCAAGTATCCTACTATTGTGAAAACATGCATATAATTCTCACGTGAATATACTCATATTCTCCTCGTTACAGTGCGTGTATAATAACTTTATTTTTAAAAAAATGACGAAAAAAAAACAATGAATAAAGAATGTTTTTTTCTTGAAAAAACACGATTGTGAAAAAAACGGTTTTTTTCCCAACCCTAACCATGACACATTGTTGATTCAATATTTCTAGCTGTGATAACAGGGTTCACACTTTCTGAGAGTCAGGGAATAGCTAGGGGCGAAAAAAATAAATCAGAGAAGGTCAGGGAACGTTTTTAAGATCTGTATAAAGTCCATTAAATTTTAAAATTTCCAACTGACATACTAAGATCTCATAGTCCGAGGGTGTGAACCATTAAACCCAGAGAAAGGGAATAATCGTAAATGAGAGATGTATTTGATGAAAGGTGAATGAAAAGGATGGGCCGAGGAACGGACATTCCATGAGAAATCTTTCTATCGTTTGTTTCTTTCTATCTTTTAGTTCACGTATTCCGTACTGATTCTTCCTATTCTGATCTCGTAGAGGCTTGGCGTGTGTTCGCAGTTCTCCTTCGAGTTTGAGAATGGATTTGGTATATGGATGTGTTGTTAATACTGTAATGACTTAAGTCTGTTTATATCTCTATTTTTTTTATGGGGTGTTATCACTTTTTTAGTTTTTTTTTTTTTGAGGTTTTCGATAGTGATTTTGGATTTTTGTGCAGTTAACAGTATTTTATTATTTAGTTTATAAATGGACTTCTATGACCGGAGTTTCATAAGTATTTCTATGATGCTATAAGATATTTATTGACAGCCGAAAATCGCTATACACACAACCACGACACCATTATTTATCATTAAATAAAATTAATTTCTAAAATGCAAACTGCTTTTTTTAAAATGCTTTCCTTCTGAAATGTCCTACCATGTTATGAAAGTCAAACGGAACCTTGGTTCATTTCTGTTCATAGATTTACAATGTCTCGTACTAAATATTATGGAGAAGATTTCTTTAAGTCCATAAAGCCATGCTACAAACAACTAAATGCTTTTTGCATTCAGATTACATACAAAGACAATTTGCGTGGTGTAAAGGTATTATCTTGGATTTCGGACAAAAAAACTTCTCAAAGAGTCACTTCGAGTGAAAGTAATATCCTAAAATCAAACTTGATGGCCAGACTGTGCTAACTAAAATGACAGAAAAGATATTAGCAAGATGTCCTCTGAAGTACAAGCCTGTAAAAGGGCTCTCATCATCGGAAATATTTTGGGTTGGTGGATTGTCCTCTAAGCAGACTTGATGAGTTTTTTTTTCTTCTAATATGTAAATGGGAATATGTTATGCGAAATTTTGGCAAATTATTAAATTAGGACTGGATATTTTTCGCAGTGGGAAATCGACAGTGTGAAGGAGGGTTTTCTGGTAAATAAAGTATAGTTTTAGTGTAAATCTGAAACAGAACAGTAGTCTGATTTCTACAAAAGAACAGTTGCACTGCGTTGCTATAAGATCTCATGAGTATTCAGTAAAAGTTCGTTTTCACTCCAAATGATGACAACCCGAAATGTACAGAGCTGCCATATTAGACTATGAGAACAAATTCAAAAAGTCATAAACAGGAACCAATAAAGGAAGAAAGAATAAAAAAGGTTGAAAAGAAAATTTCCATACAGCATTGCTATAACTTGGGAAGAGCATGAGACAAGATGTTTAAAACCTGAAAGCTTTGACAGAGACAGAACGCGTGATAGAAATTAAAGAATTCAGACTGCTCTAGAGAAGAAAAGTTTAACCTACATTCCCCATTTCTAATTCTTTCATGTGGACGTTATTCACCTAGGCTATTAATGTAAGCTTTTAATTTATTTCTTTTCTATAAATAAAACTGTTACTTTTGGAAAAAATAAAAAGGAGTGGGTTTTACGGCTATGCAGGACAGGTATAGCGCGAATTACTAAAAAAAAAAAAAAATTTGTATAGAATCAATGAGAGAAGCAATTTCTAAAAGTAAATCTTTCAATAATTTGAATGTATTGTATAGTAAATAGACTGTAATAATGATTAATAGATATTTTATACGCCAAAAATAACGAACACGCTGGTTAGGGAAAATTTGCGGATTTGGTCAGGGAATTCAAATTCAAAATTTCAGTGTGAACCATAGATAAATACAGGTAAAGCTTTAATGCAGTTGTGTGTTCAGTTAGCAAACTCATTTTAGAGGTTTAATGTAATGAGCATGCAAGCTGTGATCTAATTCTGTCCGCTTAGACATACGTATTTTAATTATTGTAATTAATTGAATTTATATTTTAGGTGTTACAAGAACATTGGAAATGAAGAGAAAAAATGGCGCTGAATACCTTCGTTTTCCTCTGTTTCCAGGTTCTTTGTTTGTAATGGAGGGGGCTTGTCACGCAGATTGGCTATGTCAGGTAAGATGTTTTTTTTTCTTGCAGTGTTAAAATTAAAAACCTTTTTCACAACACAAAATAAAAGATCGAACCAATCTCGTTGTGGTGATATGTTAGCATGACGTCTGCTAAGTGGTTCGATCTGATTTGTGTCATGTTTTTAGGTCATTATTGATATTCGTTATTCTGGTTAGTATTTTTATACTAATTATTCTTTTTATACTTACGTTATTATTATCACACATTTTATAATTTTATTTATTCTTATGATCGCTATTGTTTTTATTTTTGAGTTTAGCATATAACATCCCACAATATTTCACCACTTTTATTCAATCCCCCCCCCATCCCTAAGGTATTGCTTTTCTTATTTCTTAATTATTACACCACTTCCCTTTTTCTTAGCCAGTTTGCAATCGCTGTGTGGAGCATGAACTGGTTATGTGAGCCCATCTCGACATCCTTTCCCTGTGGAAGAGGGTATAGATAAAATCTTGGGTTCTGTGTCAGTGCCTTATGGCAGTGGTTCCCAAACTTTTCCTATTCGCTATACTTTTGCATAATTCAAGGGTGCCGCAACACACACTTTGGGAACCACTGTCATATGGTGCATGCAAGGGACCGGACGCTGAGCTCTCGAGGACTCTCCCGTCTCCCAAGACCACACCCACAGTAGACTCCTATAGACAAAAGTTTTGGGGAGAATTTCTCGGTTGTGGGCATGGGACTAACACAGCTTCCTCATCCGCCCTTCCTAGTTTTCATTGTTCCGTCTCCAATTATTTATTCCGTTTTATTGTTATTTTGCTCGTTCATTTCAATCTTGAAGTTGAAGGGTTCTTTTTTCGTGGTTAACTATACCTGACTTAAAGAAAGACTAACACATCCAATGACGATCATTCCACTAGTCCCCTCCTCTACTACTCCTAGGCCAGGAAAAGACAGGAGTTCCTCAGCCCTTGCAAATATGAGGATCCTAGAATCCCCCATATAGTCTGCTGCTCCACACCTTAATACAGATACATCGATTGAGATACCTCAAATCCTAAGTGTGAGAGCAGAACCGGCCCATAATTTAATTCCAGCTTTCACTGCTTTTCCCATCGAGAGTCCTCAACTAATGCTTTCTACCAGGATTTTTAAATATCAACATTCTGCCATCCACCAACAAGCTAAACTGTACCTTAAATTTGAGTTAATAAGTTCATTCACAGTTTCTATTCATCACGGGAAACGTATAATGCTCTTGTCGCTAGTGAGGCATTAGAAGATGTCCTTGGTACTAACGATACAGAGGTGACACAGATGAAAAACTGTTCCCTCCTTGTGCATATTGCTTCAAGAAATCAAAGCCCAACCATTGAACCTCGGTCAACTGGGTAATACTCCCATCGTCTCCATCCTGGATGTGATTCAAAATACCTCAAAGGGCACAGTTTTTGCCACTGAGGTCCAACATGAAGAGACGATGCTAACTCAAATTTAACTTGTCGGCAAAAAAAAATAATCTATGCCTGTTGCCAATGTGTATAGATGTTCTCTGAATAATCTATGATTGTTGACAATGTGTACAGATGTTTTCAGACGTTTCCTCCTACTAAGATATGCGGTTAGCCATACAAGACGTACGACCGTACATCCCACGTTTGATAAGGTGGTTCTAGTGCCAGAAATTGCTTGCCTTAATGTATATTTTTGTGGATAATTATAGTATTAGTTATGTTTTAGAATGTAAACAGTCATCATATGGTTACATGATACCACTGAAAAAATGTGTTATGAAAAATTAACCTTTCTGGGAAGGTTTCGATATCTGAAAGGAAAATTTAGGAAAATAAGTGAATGTGAAATTTAGAGATAATTTCATTAATTTTCATCCGATCTATTTGAAATAAAAAGCAAAACTCATTATTTGGAGTTCTAAATTTTGAATCTCAAGCGTTTTTCTGTGTCAATAACCGTTTGTTTTCTAGTACCAAGAATAGTGCCAACTACCAATATTTAAAATAAAATAGCACAGAATATAAGAATGTTATGTTTATCCCTCTTCTAAACAGTATCAAAAGGAGTAAAAGGTTAATGCTTTGTTTTTAATGAATTTTTTCTACTGAAAATAGTTAAAAATTTCACATTGAAAGAAAAAATTTGTTTTACCTTTATTAATCACCTGATACACACATTAAATTTTCATAGTAGATAGAATTGAGGGGGTTAACATCTTTTATTTAGGACATTTTTTTGTATAACCCACTATTTGAACTCTGGAAACGGGGATACCCAACTTAAGTTTTAAAAAAATGCGGTTGGGGTATACGCACAAATATTTTAAATAAAATGTATAACTCGCGCAATTATATATACTCTGGACATTTCATACGAATCAGATGATTAATAAAACTATAAAAAAAATTTGAAAATTATGTAGCTAATGTGAGAAAGTATTACGCAACTATTGTATTAAAACTATAAACTTTTAATTTACAAAAATGGTGTTAAAAAATTCTTAAGTTTTTTATTTATTTTTTTTTTTTTGTATTTTTTTTTATAGCGATTAGCGTACATTTTAAATGTATACGTTCAATAAAAAAAATAAAAAATTAAAGCTTCGAAAAAAAAAAGTCGGCTAATTTCGGCGTTTTTTTTTGGGGGGGGGGGATAACACTATCCATGTATTATTCCTATTTTTTCGATTATTTATATATCAATAATTTGTATTTTTTTTTAATGATTTTCATCGAATAAGTTGAATATACCAAACGTAGTTAATTGAATAAAGAAAAAAAAATTGGTTAAATATGCTTTTGTTACGTACGATAGAATATTAAAAAAAAAAAATAATGCTCGAAAAATAAAAATAAATTATATATATATATATACATACATATAAATATATTATATATATATATATAATATATATATATTATATATATATATAATATATATAATATATATATATATATATATATATATATTCATCATCATCATCATCATCATCATCATCATCACATCATATCATCAGTATCATCATCATCATCATTCCTTTTTTTTTTCCCCAAGACTGAGAGTAAGGTGCGTGACATGCATCGAAAAGAGAAGTAGTAGACGAATATGAACAAGTCGAAACAGAAACCCAGCCTTACCGCCCCCTATATACATTTTAGTGAGAACTCGCCGCAGTCAGAAAATCCACCCTAAGAGCTTCACGGGCCAGCGACGGATCCTCACTATGGCATATCGTCCAGTGTGTGGGGTTCATCCCTTGCCCAGGTGGGCCACAAACCATGCCCCCATCACAAAAACCCCCGCCATTCACTCCTATTCATGCACCTTTATTCTCGCATCTGCCAAACTCCCTTCTCTCCTCCTTCAGACATTCGTTTACTGACTCAATCCACTTTTCTGCGGTCTCCCAGTCCGTCGATTCCCAGCCACTCACCACTATACATCCGCTTAACCAACCGCTATATCCATCCTTTCCATTGACCAAACGCATCTCAACGTACTTTCATTATTCTCTCATTTACCCCTTTCTCACACCACATAAACTATCTAATACGTTCAATTCCCATTTATCATTCTTTTCACACCAACATGCCCCTAAGATTGTCCAATCTGAACACATTGACTTTACGATCTATACCTCTTATTCCGCAGACCATAGTCTCAACTACTATACATTATCACAGGTACAAACATACCCTCATGTAAGACCCTAGCGCACTCAAGACTTAAGTCCTTTTACGTCCACCAACGATTTAATTGCAATCAGCCACCTCCCTATCATTCACAACTTTCCTACTACACTCTGCATCAAATCCGTTCCCTTTTCATCCAACATATATCCTAAATATTTAAACTAGACACTTGTCCAGCTGCTCACCATCTAACATAACTTTCCACACCGAGGACGGTCCTCACTTACAACCATAACCATAATCTTCACTTATGTTTACTTTCAAATCCCTCCTTTTACAACACATCCCAAATCTCTCTACCAATCCTGCTCAACTCACCTCTCAAACCACACAAAACCAAATCAACCGCATATATAGTTAGGCAACCCTCCACTCACCTCCATTCTCGATCATTCTAACACCATTTCCTCCCACCCCCATCTCTAATTCTTTCATAACCCAATCTCCATATACAAATTTGAATAACCAAGGGACATAACACATCCCTGCCTCACTCCGCTATTAAATTAAACCAATTCACTTTTGACACAATTTATTCTTGCACACGCTTTCCAAAATCGTAAAGAAAGCCCAGCCTACCGCCCCCTCTGTACCATTAATTAAAGTGAGACTCGTCGCAGACAGAAAATCCACCTAGAGCTTCACGGGACCGCGACGGAACTCACTATGGTAAATCGCCAATGTAAGGGTTCATCCCTTGGCCATGTGGGCCACAACCATACCCCTCAACAAACCCCGCCATTCACTCCTATTAATCACCTTTATTCTTTATTCTCCAAACTCACATTTCTCTCCTCAAACATTCGTTTACTGACTCAATCCCCTTTTTCTTCGGCTCCCAGCCTGTCGGTTACCAACACACTCGCCACTATACATCCCGCTTAATCCAACCGACTATCTTCCAATCCTTTTCACATCGACCAAACCATCTCAACATACTGTTCATTTATTCACTAAATTTTTACCCCCTTATTCACACACACAACTCTCTTAATACGTTCAATTCCTCATTTTATCAGTTCTTCTCACACCTAGCAGGCCCCTAAGATTGACCATCTGAACACATCTGAACTTTAGATCTATACTTTTTATTCCAGACCAAAGTCTCACTACTATACAATAACACAGGTAACAACATACCCTCATGTAAGACCCTAGCGCACTCAATACTTTGTCCTATTATATATATATATATATATATATATATATATATATATATATATATATTATATATATATAATATATATATATATATATATATATATATATATATATATATATATATATATATATATATATTATATATATATATATATATATTTTATATATATATATATATATATATATATATAGATATATATATATATATATATATATATATATATATATTATATATATATTATATATATATATATATATATATATATAATATATATATAATATATATATATATATATATATATATGGCATGCCAATCTTGGGGCAAAGAGGAAGGTGAAGAAAGAAAGAAAGAAAGATATATATATATATAATATTATATATATATATAATATATATATATATATATATATATATATATATATATACTTATATATATTATTATATATATATATAATATATAATATATATATATATATATATATCTTCTCTTCATCTACCTTTTTTTCCCCAGATTGGGGGAGTAAGGTGCGCTACAAGCATCGAAAAGAAAAGCAGTAGAAGAAATGACAAAAGTCGAAAAGAAAGCCCAGCCTTATCGCCCCCTCTGTACCATTAATTAAGTAAGAACTCGTCGCAATCAGAAAATTCCACCGCTAGATCTTCACGGGACCCCGCGAACGGACCTCACTATGGTAATCGTCAGTGTAGGGTCATCCCTTGCCCAGGTTGGGCCACCAACCATCCCCTTAACAACGACGCCCTCATTCTCTCCTATGCCTGCACCTTTCTTCCCGCCTCTGCCCATCCCAGCATTTCCTCTCACTGCAAACATTCCTTTAACTGACCTTCAATCCACTTTTTCTTCGGTTTCCTAGCCGGTCGGTTCTCAACACACTCACCACCCATAACCATCTTTTAACCCAACCCGACTATCATTTCATCCTTTCCAACCATGACAACATCTCACATACCTTTCATTTATTCTTTCGTTACCCCTTTCTCAAACCACACAAACTCTCTATACGTTCAATTCCTCATTTTATCATTCTTCTCACACCTAACACCGCCCTAAGATTGTCCATCTGACACATGAACTTTAGATCTATACTTCTTATTCCAGACCATAGTCGCCCTACTATACATTAACGCATGCAAAAACCCTAGCGCCTCGACTTAGTCTTTACATTCACCAACGATTTAATTGCAACCAGCCACCTATCCTACCATTCACAACTTTCCTACTACACTCTGCATTCATCCCGTTCCCTTCTCATCCAACACATACCCTAATATTTAAACTCAAGACACTTGTTCCAGCTGCTCACCACTAACATAACTTCACACTGAGGCTATCCTCACTCGACCATAACCCTTAACTCTATCTACGTTTTTACTTCAAAACAACCTCCTTTTACACACCCAGCCATATCACCAATTCTCTCAAAACTCTCTTCAGATTCGGCCACAAAGAACCAAATCATCCGCATATAATAGGTAGGGTACCCTCCACTCATCTCCATTCTCCATCATTCTTACACCATTTCCTGCCACCCCCCCTTAAATTCTTTCATAACCGCATCCATATACAAATTGAATAACCATGGAGAACATAAACAACAGGGTTCTGAACACTTTCTGGAAGGTGCAGGGAAAAAAATTGTCCAGGGAAACGTTTTAAGATATCCTGAAAGTCAGGGAAATTCCAAAAAAGCCAGGGAAATTTTAAAATTTCAAACAAGAAGAATGATCCATGGACCAATTTGTTCATATTTTTGATATATTTTTCCTAACTGTATAATTGTTGGAATAAGAGATGTATTTGATAAGTGAATGAAAAGGTTGGGCGAGGAATGACATTCCATAAATCTACTTCTATCCTGTTTCTTTCTATTTTTAGTTCTCTATTACCTACTATTCTTCCTATTCTGTTCATAGAGGTTGTTCCAAGTTCATCCTTTCGATTGAAGGTGAATTTGGTATATGGATGTGTTTTTAGACTGTATGACTTAATCTGTTTATATCCTAAGAAAGATGTATACTTTTTTTTTTTTTTTTTTTTTTTTTTTTTTTTTTTTTTTTTTTTTTTTTGAACCAGTGATTTGGAATTATTGTGGCAGTTGAAGGTATTATTATTTATTTTATAAAATGAATTCAAAGTTCGATAACTAACTTGAACGACCAGTGGTTGGACGTCACACTGAACCTTGGTTTATATTGGTTGGGGTAAAGGACCTGATAGTCAAGCATACTGTAAAGTATTGTAAAAAGAACTT
>JABUQX010102679.1:32500-35885 GCA_015478945.1 Trachelipus rathkii
TATATTTATATATAATATAATATAATATATAAATGTAACCGGGAAAAGTAACCTAATCAAGAACAATAGTTCTTTCCCCTGGGTTTTATTGTGAATGACTTAAGATTTTGATATCTAAAAAAACGGGGCTAAATTAAAAATTCCAAAACAAAACAGTAAACACACACTTTTTTTTCCCTATGAAAACCGTCTTACAGGTTTGGTTTATCTTCTCTGAAACAATGAAGATGTAAAGTTTTGGTCGTCTTCTGGGGAATAAAGGTGTTCAAAGTGTTAGAGCAATTATTCTTCGCCTAACTTTGGGTCAACGATTTGGACCTCGATTATCCTATCCGCCAGTAGTTTTGCTCTTAGGATTGTGTCAGTGTTTGTTTTGCTAATTCTTTGGCACACTTAATTATATTTCCCTTCCTAACTTATGAAATCAATGTTTAATGAAAAAAAACTCAAGGGAATAATGAAAGTGTGCTTCTGTTATGCTTTATTAACTTAATTATGCCGGATATACTTTAAGTCAAAAAGTAGCACTACACGAGGGAGTGCTACGAGATTAATACGTTTTTTAATTATTGAATATAATATAAACTCATATAAATGCAAAACAAAATCGTTCACGCAAGACTGGTTCGACTGCAAGAATGAAAGGAAGAAACCAAATACCGAGAGAATAGAGGTAAGTATTCTTTCCCAATAGTGCTTAACATATAAATTGTAACTTAGCTTAAATTAATTAATTAATCTGTTTCTATCTTCTCTGTTTCAGAAGGAACAAATTCTTAATAGATGCTGTTTTCAATTGTTAACAAAGACTTCATTTAAAGGCTTCAGATGAGAAAGTTGTTATATCAGGAATTCCAAGTAAGTTCATTAATGACTTTTATCTGTAGTTTTTCACTTCTGTAGTAATCGTAGTAGATTCTTGTAGAGTAGTACAGTGTAGTACTTAAGTATTTCTATATTAATATAGATCAAAATTAAGGTTATTCACAATCACTTCTTTCTCTAGATACTCCTCTGCATGTTTAGGAAGGATCTCAATCATATGCATACGTCAACCACTTCAATGTACTCCGAACCAGAGAATATAGAACAGATTGAAGATGAGTTGAATTGAATGGTGATTTGGGCCAGAATTAAAGTCAAAATAGGACCATAGAATAAAAACAACAGAACAGAACCCCAGAACGGAACCCTAATAAAAAATATATGATTAGAACGTTTATAATTACAAAACTAATAATTTCTATTGAATTAAAAAGAATCAAAACTAACCCTTTAGTTAAATTAACTTCCACGAGAGGCTCTTATTCTATTTCGGTAATTGTTTTCTCGCACAACTATAGTTTTCACTGACCCTTCCAAAGGCAGACATAGAGGTCTGTAAACAACAATTATTGATTATTATATTTAATTGAATCTTAATCTTCATTAACCCAAAACGAATTGATTTATAAATATTATTATAGTATTATCATGTATTTACTCAGTTAAACAAAGAATTATTGAGTTAAGAAAAAGGTGGTGACCCACCTGAGAACGATGGTTGGATAGTATGAGCGATCCAAGAAGAACGTCAATAGGACAAATACTGTTTCCTTTAGGACCAACACAATACTTCTGGACTTATATATATATATAATATGAATGTTTAGAAATTATCATTAACAAAAGTAACAAAATATTAAAGGAGTCCAGATATACAAAGAATTATATTATCATCAATAACTTCTCTGGAACAATATAAGAATTAGTGGCAAGCCTAGTTTTTAAGGTTTATCATAAATGAATATATAAATACAGAACTTTTAGTTACTTGATTACTTGAATTGGTATTGGGTCAGTGAGAGACGACGATCCCCCTTACATCCCCCCCTGATAAGCTTAAACCCCCCCTTTATAAAATCCATTTTAATATAAATTACAAATGATGGAAGGCTAGTTAATCAGGAAGAAATTAACAAAGGGAGATCATCGTCTAAAAGCGAACCAATATTGCGGAAAAAATATAGTACTACTAAAGGGTGTACCAATTTTAATTCAAAAGGTAGCACTGCTCGAGGGAGTGCTACAGATTTAAATAAAACAAAACAAAGTCTTCCATGTATAATATTAAAATAAATATTCTCTTTTAATAATAACTACTAATATCTCAAAGTTTATTTATGAATAATTTGAACTTAATTTCTTTAAATATAAAAATATAAAATATATTACAAAAGTTATTGTATTTAGGGTAACGGTAACCGCATTACTCCCTACTTAAATCATCTTCATCATATATTACTTTAATCCAATGCTGTATAGCTAATTTACGTCTGTCAGAGGACAATCTATTCCACTGCAGAGCTTGCATAGCTGAACGTACAGAACGCCGTTGAATTTTATCCAGGTCTCCTATGTCTAAATCCATTTTGGAAACTGATTCAGGCTGAGGGCCAGGAATACTGTACGAGGCAGTATTATAATTGGCAGTGCTTTGTGAAGCAACAGGTGCATAGATTTCATTACTATAAGATAACCAAGAGGGGTTACCTGAAGTTGGCATACTACTACTCGAGGGTGTAGTCATTGCCTGAGCTGACAGCACACCAGGGGCTGATTGTCCACCAACGTTATATGACATTGGCTCAAAATAATTACTTTGATTGTTTCCTGAATAGGAGGAATAACCATAATATCTGGTATCTGGTTCCAGAGATTTATTAAATTCTGGAATATATGTAGAAGTCGAAGGCCGGGAATAATCATAATAGGATTTATCATAATATCTACTTTGATTGAAATTCTTTTTTGTCTTTCGATGTGTACCCTGAGTCATACTACGTGAATAGGGTAAAATTGGTCTAGGTGCTTGAATTTTTTGTTTTGAGGGAACAAAATACTGACGATACCTTCCAATTAAGGCATCTAAAAATAGTTTATTTGGGTGCAGCCCATCAAGAAGTAAGGGTGATTTTAGAGTGTCTTGTACTTTTCTAAAATATTTATTATGGGGAGTAATATTATTGCTCACATTATTCTTAGATACCCCATGATGGAAATTCATAATTTCAACACCCCTGATTACAAGCTTCTTTGGCCAAGTGTAATGGTCTGATACTAAAGACTCAAATTGATCAAAACTTTGAATGGAGTGATCCTGTAGTTTTTTAGGATCAAGCTCAGGGTCATCAATACAATATCCCGCCAATGAATCCCCCCACTGTTTTACAATTCTATTTTTATTAAATGTATAAAGGTCTACAATTGGAGGAATCATCAAGATTACTTTAGTTTGGGGATTGACTTTGTCGACTACAGCTTGTATTTGTGACATCAACGAGGGAATGTCTTCTATATCATAATCAGGGTTAGGTATAATTACTGTTACAGTTTTACCATCATT
>JABUQX010102680.1:0-12342 GCA_015478945.1 Trachelipus rathkii
AAACAACCTTCCTCCCAATCCTGTGGTACCTCACCACTCCTCCAACATATATTAAAAACTTATACAGCCATTCCTCCACCCCCCTGCCTCCCCTCTTCTGCAACATTTCCATTCTCACACTATCCAAACTTTCTACTTCTTTTTTTCCTTTATTTTCAGCTGCCTTAATAATTTTCTCCATTTGTATTTCATCCTCCCCTCCCTCCCCAATTCACTCCCCAACCTCATCTTGCAAATCCTCCTCCTCTCTCCCACCCATTTCATTCAATAATCCACTAAAATACTCCCCACACCTCTTCCTCACCCTATCCTCTCCTCCTATCCACTCCTCATCTCCTCCCTTAATCCTCTCCAACCCCTCCCTTTTCCTTTTTCTATCAATTTTTCAGAACATCTTACTCTTTCGATCTCAAAATTTTCCAGTCACTTTCTCTTACCACTCATTCTTTTTGCTCTTCTCTTTCTTGTCCTCTCCACTGCCTCCCTTGCTTCTACTCTAACCCTTCTTATATTCCCAGCCTTCTCTCTCTCCTACTTCCCAAATCCATCACTACAAGCCTCTTTTCCTTTTCTGAATTTCACTTCCTTCAAATTTGGCCCCAATTATCTTCACCCCCTTTTCTTCCTTCTGCTTGCACTCCACCCTTTTTACCCACATACCCTTTTCTAGCCTCTTCACATACTGCCTCCTTAAATCTCCTCCACTCCCCCTCCCCCCCACCCTGTCCCTCTCACTGCCCCCTCCACCTATCCTCCATACCTCTAAACTCCCTTCTTACACACCTTATTCCTCCAATTTTTCCACCTTTATCACTTCTACTCTCCCCTTTTTCTCCCCCTCTATCCCTAACCATCACCTCTCCTCCCCCCCTTATCCTAGCAACCACCAAATAGTGACCCGATATCCCCCTCCCCGCCCCTCTAAATTACATTTACATCTAAAAATCTGCCTCTATCCTTCCCATTTACACATACATAATCCAGTACCGCCCTTCCTCCCGCTCTTCCATGTATACATTCTCACTTTTTTGAACTAAGTATTCCCCACTATCCTTCTTTCAGCACACAACTCTAACAGACTTTCTCCCCATTAACATTCCTCTCCCTACCCCAAATGGTCCTATTATTCTTCCCACCTCCCTCTCCCTTCCCACTCCTGCAGCCTCAAATCTCCTTAATAGGACAAATTTTTTATCATTTACCCTTAAAAACTTTCTCCTAACACTCACCAACTCACCCAGAATCTTTTCTCTCTCTCTCCTCCCGCTCCATTCACTGGTGCATATGCACATACAAACCCACATTTCCCCCAAATTTCACTTTCACCCACATTATCCTGGAACTCACCTGACTACACACCCTTACCTTATCCCACACCTCCTTCCTCATAACTATTCCCACCCCCTTCCCTCGCCCTTACTCTCTCATTCACCCCTGATATCACCCCCTTGTATTTTCCAAAGTCCACCTCCCTCTTTTCCCTTCAACTTAGTTTCAGTTATCCCCAGCACATCCAACCTTTTTTCTTCAAACATTAACCCCACTTCCTCCCTCTTCAAATCCTCGTTTACCCCCCTCACGTTCATACATCCCACTCTAATTACCTCCCTCCTCCCCATCTTTCCCCTCTCCTATATATACTATACTCGCTCAGGCTGTACGCTTTGTGGGACTTCCTAGGCACTCCCAACACCTACGTCACCACCTGCTCACAAATATACCCATTAATAATACCTGTTAACACCTTATTTTATCTATTTATCTATTTATCTATTTATCTATCTATTTATCTATTAAATCCTAAATTACTTATTTAAAATTTTTTAAAAATTTCCCATATACTAAAAATTTAAATGTTTGTTAAAAATACATACACTACTCACTTTATTTATCCATTAAAACTTTATTTAATTATTTTCTAAAATTTTTAAAATCCCCCCCATATACTAAGAAATTTAAATATTTGTTAAAAAATAGATACACTATCTCCGAGATTACAAAACCAATTTCAAATTTTTTTTAAAACCTTTCCGTTATTCGACAGCAATTTATACACTTTATATTAAAAAACACATAAAACTTTTTGTAAGAACATAAAACCTTTCCACAAATTTACAACACCGGCACTTAACTCCTCCCAAATGGTCTCGACTGACGAATATTTTTAACCTAGTTTTAAGTGAGCTTGAATAAATTATCAATTCTTATCAAAGTTCTTATCAAAGTTTTGCTTTCTTAATTTTTTCTTTTTTTGTTTTGTAAGAGTTTCTTTATATTTCGTTCCTTTATTCACGCTTTCCTCCTAATTGAGTGATTACTCTGTTCTTTCTTCTTTACCTGTCTCCTGTATTTGTACTGTTTCTAAGTTGATAACTACTTCATATACAAATTGAGAATTATTGCAGATATAACGTTGAGTCACAGAATCATGCACAAAACCTTTATATTAATCACCAACACTAATAACTTTTCATCAGTTTTGGCCGACTAGCAGACTTTCTACGAAAGGTTGGTTACCTTAGGAGTCATCCAAATTTTTCCATTCGTCGGATCATATCACATAATTTAATTTAGGTTCACTTTCGACATTGAAGTAGCTACGAACATCATTATCATAGGCTTCCTCATATATATTCAATAGTCATCATAAACCAAACAGTAATAAAGGAGATCTCTAATGCTAGAAACTTTTAGCAATAATGCAGAAGTCTACACCAATATAACAAAAATTTTAGCTTGTCAAACGGAGCTAAGTATATATATATAGTTATAGTGAGTATATATATATATATATATATAATATATATATATATATATATATAGTATTTATATATATATATATATATATGTTATTATATATATATATATATATATATATATATATATATATATATATATATATATATATATATATATATATAGTTATATATATATATATATATATATATATATATATATATATCACTCAACCTTTGCCCCCTAAATGAAATCCTGTTTTTATGTTCATAGTAGAGAGTATATATATATATATATATATATATATATATATATATAGTTATATATATATATATATATATAGTTATATATATATATATATATATATATATATATAGATATATATATATATATACAGTTATGATTGGTAAATAAGTAGAAATATACAGTATATTCAGTATAACTTAACTATATGGAACAGTAGATTAAATAACCTAAGTACATCCCAGATCGTCCTAACCTCCAGTTCTTGAACACCCTTGATTTATGCTTCATCACTTTTCCTTCTCGTTTAAATACACCATTTTCCCTCCTATCGGTAATTCTGACCACAATCTTTTAGCTCTAAAGTTTAACACTTCATTTCCAGTAGCTCCGCCCTGCCCCAAGCGAACTTTCTCTGGCACTTTAATCGTGGGCTAATTGCTTGTATTACGTCGCTTTTTTGCAACTATCGCTGAACGAATCATGGAGCCGTTCCGGAGAACGCCTCTGCTTCTCCTGAAAAGGTAGGGGTCGTGATCACGTGGATGGGATGAACAGGTTCATTCCATTTTCCACTAAATCATTTTCCCATAATCCATGTATCTGATGGCTCTTTGTTCGTGCCATCCAGGAGCGTGACATTGCGTATAAGGCTTGGAAGAACTCTCGTTCCCCTATTTGGCTATTTTTTGCTCTATCAGGAATCGATGCGGGATATTATTAGACTGGCCAAGAGTTCTTTCACTAAAAGGAAGTGTGCTGCCCTTCTTGATTCTTCTTCCGATAAAAATTTCTGGCCTCTTGCCAAAAAACATTTCAAATAACTTCTGTAAATCTGCTTTTTTCTCCTTAAAATCACTCTGAATGAACTATAGCTAACACTCCTTCTGGAAAATGCTAATACCGTCACCCTTCTTTTTCATCTAATTCCACCATGGACGATTCCGGCTCCCTCCCCTCCTGCTCCATCCCCTCTCTCAGGTGTTCAATGTCTCTACCTGTCATTACCCTTTCTCATGATCGAGCTTGAGATACTGAGATCTATGAACGTCCGGAAGGCCAGTGGCCCAGATGGCATTCCACCTCGTGTTTCAGAAGGAGTGTGCTTTATAGCTTGTTCTGTCCTCGTACAGCTCCCCTCTACTCCCTTTGCCTTAATACTAATACTTTTCCTCAATGTTGAAGCGCGCTTTTATTCAGCCAACTCTAAAAAAGGTAGCCGCTCTGATCCTTCTAACTATCGTCCTATTGCTCCCTTAACTTGTATACTATCTAAAAATCTTTGAAACTTCCTTAACTTCTATTTCTCGATCATATAGAATCCTCATTCCCTTTCAGATCGTCCGTATGGCTTTCGACGTTCGAGATCAACTGGTGATATCCTTTTCTATCTCACTGATCTATTGTCTTCTGCCCTTAAGGATCATGGTGAGTCTTGTGTGGTAGCGCTTGACATATTCAAAGTTTTTACAGGTATGGCATGCGTCGCTACTCTAAGTTACCTTACTTTGATTTCCTCCCGCTTGCTTACTCTTGGTCTATTGTTTCAGATCACCCATTTCAGCTCTTTTGTTGATGGAGCAACCTCTTCTCCTCCTTTCTTATTAATTGTGGTGTTCCTCAAGGTTCTGTTTTATCTCCAACTTTATTCCTACTTTTCATCAACGATCTTCTTAGCTGCACTTCTAACTCTGCTCACTCTTATGCCGATGACTCATCTCTCCATTCTTCCCCTCATTTTAATTGTGCTCCCTGTTTATATCTAGAGTTGCCTCTCGTTTACAGCTTTCTGTCTGATTCAATTCCTGCCGATTTGGTCGGAATTTCTCAGTGGGTAACCTCAATCTCGTGAAGTTCAACTCTTTAAAAACTCAACTTCTTCATATCTCCCTCTCTAAAATACCTCCCAACTTTCCTATTCCCTTTGACGGCTTTAATGTCTTACCCTTAAACAACATAAACATTCTAGGACTAAACATAAATAGTAAATTGTCTTTGAGACCTCACATCACATCGGTTGCTAAAATGGCCTGCAAGCTGGGAATTCTGTTCAGATTGCTTGAATTTTTTTCTTCTGCTCAGATGCTCCAGTTATATGTAAAGGTCTTATTCGTCCCTGTATGGAATACTGTTCCCACATTTGGGGTGGTTCCGGTTCCACCCTCCTTTGATAGAGTTGAAGCTAAGGCTAAGAGGCTTATAAACTGTCCCATACTTTCTGACTCCCTTGACCCTCTTTCTCGGCGTCGTGACGTCGGTGCCCTATCTCTTTTCTATAGGTACAACAACGGTAGGTGCTCGAGAGAATTGACCTCTCGCATTCCTCCACCACTGCGTCGCCCTCGTAATACAAGAGGTGCCTTGTTCTCTCATGAAAATTGTGTGAATATTGGAGACTCAAGGATCACTCGTTGTGGTACCTCCTTCTTTCCAGCCACATCTGTTTTGTGGAACTCCTTGCCTTCTTTTATTTTCTCCCCAGCTATATTCAATCTCTCATTTAAACTTCAAGTGTCTGGTGCCCACCTGAGGGAATTGCGTTAGGCAAGGGACTGGGTGGGTTTACTTTCCATTTATTTTAATGTTTTTCTTTATGTAATTTTTATTTATTTATTTATTTATTTATTTATTTTGCCCCCTCCTTTTGAAAAGGGCATTGCCCGTGAGTGGTGGTATCATGTAAAAAAAAAAAAAATATATAAATATAAACATTCGTGATGGGACGGTGTATTACCTCTCACAACCGCGGGTGGGAATCTGAACAACCTTGGATGCTAACCTTTTATTTCAAAATCCATGCGTGGATGAAGATCTTCATCATCTTATTAAATATAATTAATAAAAAATATATGGAATCTCAAAAGTGTAAAAATAAAAAGCATTCTTAAACATTTGAGAACTTAAACCTATTTATAATTCTGGTTTGGTAAGATTCTGTAATTACTATTATCGATGTAGAACAAAAACTTGTGGGTTTGTTTTCAATGGTTTTCAATGTATTCTTATAAGGATGATTTTGAAACATCCTAATTCTTCAAATTTTATTTCTTAGATCGACTGCAGGGATGAGGAGTGGGTAAATATTTTCTTGTCTGCTGAATCTCCTGCCTAAGTTTTTTTTTATTTAAAAAATTTATCACTTCAAGGGCATAGCCCTATTCTAACAGGTACCAATATTTTAAAATTACACTGATCAGGCTATAGCTCCTGCTTCATTTATAATTATGAATCATTAACTGTAAGTTGATAAAACTTATATATTGTAGTATATAATAAAATGAATTTATTTTCAATTACAGTGCAAATGGGAAAGTATATTTTATTAAAAAAATTAAAAAAAATTTGCTCCATTTCTGACTCTTCCCAAAAATAATATTTTTTGCTCCTTCCTTTGATTCTTTCTTCACCCTAAACTTTAAGGTTCCTGCTCCGGTGTCCGGCTCCGTAGCAATGGTCGCCTATATGGTTTCTGTTTATAAGGAGCGCTTGACTCCACAGCACTGGTTGCCTATATGGCTTCTGTGTATGAGGAGCACTCGACTCCGCAGCACTGATCGCCTATATGGCTTCTGTTTTTGAGGAACGCTCTACTAAGCAGCACTGGTCACCAATATGGCTTCTGTTTATGAGGAACGCTTTACTAAGCAGCACCGGTTTCCAAAATGGCTTCTGATTATGAGGAACGCTCTACTAAGCAGCAATGGTGGCCAATATGGCTTCCTTTTGTGAGGAACGCTCTACTAAGCAGCACTGGTCGCCAATATGGCTTCTGTTTATGAGGAACACTCTACTAAGCAGCACTGGTCGCCAATATGGCTTCTGTTTATGAGGAACGCTCTACTAAGCAGCACTGGTCGCCAATATGGCTTCTGTTTATGAGGAACGCTCTACTAAGCAGCACTGGTCGCCAATATGGCTTCTGTTTATGAGGAACACTCTACTAAGCAGCACTGGTCGCCAATATGGCTTCTGTTTATGAGGAACGCTCTATTAAGCAGCACTGGTCGAAAATATGGCTTCTGTTTATGAGGAACGCTCTACTAAGCAACACTGGTCGCCAGTATGGCTTCTGTTTATGAGAAACACTCTACTAAGCAGCACTGGTCGCCAATATGGCTTCTGTTTATGAGGAACGCTCTACTAAGCAGCACTGGTCGCCAATATGGCTTCTGTTTATGAGGAACGCTCTACTAAGCAGCACTGGTCGTCAATATGGCTTCTGATTATTATGAGGAACGCTCTACTAAGCAGCACTGGTCGTCAATATGGCTTCTGATTATGAGGAACGCTCTGCAGCACTGGTCGCCAATATGGCTTCTGTTTATGAGGAACGCTCTACTAAGCAGCACTGGTCGCCAATATGGCTTCTGTTTATGAGGAACGCTCTACTAAGCAGCACTGGTCGCCAATATGGCTTCTGTTTATAAGGAACGCTCTACTAAGCAGCACTGGTCGTCAATATGGCTTCTGATTATGAGGAACGCTCTACTAAGCAGCACTGGTCGTCAATATGGCTTCTGATTATGAGGAACGCTCTACTAAGCAGCAATGGTCGCCAATATGGCTTCTGTTTATGAGGAACGCTCTACTAAGCAGCAATGGTCGCCAATATGGCTTCTGTTTATGAGGAACGCTCTACTAAGCAGCACTGGTCGCCAATATGGCTTCTGTTTATGAGGAACGCTCTACTAAGCAGCACTGGTCACCAATATGGCTTCTGTTTATGAGGAGCGCTCGACTCCAGATTTTCTTTCCCTTCCCTGTGACCCTAAACTTTAAGATTCCTGCTCCGGTGTCCGGCTCCGCAGCAACGGTCGCCTATATGGTTTCTGTTTATAAGGAGCGCTCGACTCCACAGCACTGGTCGCCTATATGACTTCTGTGTATGAGGAGCGTCCGACTCCGCAGCACTGATCGCCTATATGGCTTCTGTTTCTGAGGAACGCTTTACTAAGCAGCACTGGTCGCCAATATGGCTTCTGTTTATGAGGAACACTCTACTAAGCAGCACTGGTCGCCAATATGGCTTCTGTTTATGAGGAACGCTTTACTAGGCAGCACTGGTCGTCAATATGGCTTCTGTTTGTGAGGAACGCTCTACTAAGCAGCACAGGTCGCCAATATGGCTTCTGCTTATGAGGAACGCTCTACTAAGCAGCTCTGGTCGCCAGTATGGCTTCTGTTTATGAGGAACGCTCTACTAAGCAGCACTGGCCGCCAATATGGCTTCTGTTTATGAGGAACGCTCTACTAAGCAGCACCGATCGCCAATATGGCTTCTTTTTATGAGGAACGCTCTACTAAGCAGCACTGATCGCCAATATGCATTCTGTTTATGAGGAACGCTCTACTAAGCAGCACTGGTTGCTAATATGGCATTTCTGTTTTGAAGGAACTCTCTACTAAGGCAAGCTCTGGTCGCAGTATGGCTTTCGTAATAAACGACCTACTGATTATTCTACTAAGCAGCACTGGCCGCCAATATGGCTTCTGTTTATGAGGAACACTCTACTAAGCAGCACTGGCCGCCAATATGGCTTCTGTTTATAAGGAACGCTCTACTAAGCAGCAATGGTCGCCAATATGGCTTCTGTTTATGAGGAACACTCTACTAAGCACGCCCACTGGTGTGAACATAGATGGCTTCTGGTTACTGAGGAACGACTCTAATATAGCAGCACTGGTCTCCAATATGGCTTCTGTTTATGAGGAGCACTCGACTACAGATTTTCTTTCCCTTCCCTGTGACTCTTCGTCCTCTACATTTTGTCATTTTAATTAATCTTTTGCTATGGTTTTTTAGTTTTCATTTGTCATTTTTGTTTTTAAATGTTGATATTCTATTATTAGTGCTTCGTAATTTTCTTGAAGGTCATTAAATTTATTTTTCATTAAGCTTGAACCCTTTTTTTCAAAATCCAACGAAGCTTGTAACTGCTTCAATTGTGCTTCATAGTTATTTTTCATCTCTTCTGAATAATTTTTCTCATATTCCAATGACTGTTGTAACTCCTCCACTTTTTCCTGAAGCTCTTTATATTTAATTTCCATCCTCTTTGAATTCTTTTTCTCAGAATTCTCAATGATGTTATTTCTTTGAATACAGAAAATCAATTTCTCATTTTATGTTATATGAAGGAATAGAAATATTAAACAATTTGAAGTTCAAGCTAAGGAATGCATAAAACAACATTGCGTAAGTAAAATATTAATAAGACTAATTTTTAGGTATATAGAGAATTATATAATCTATTAAATGAATATTTATATAATATATATAAATATACGTATATATATATTATATATATATATATATATTATATATAATATAACTGGGAATGTCCAATAAGTAATCTCTTGATGTAAGAATGTCATCATCATCATCATCATCATCATCATCACCCACGCTTCTCTCCCAAGACTGGGGAAAGGGTGCGTAACATGCACGGAAACAGAGAAGTAGTAGAAGAATAGGACGCAAGTCGAAAAAGACAGCCAGCCTTACCGCCCCCATTATACCTTTTAGTGAGATTCGGTCTCGGTCCAGAAAATCCACCCTACCACGCTTCGCGGGACCCTGACGGACCCCTCACTATGGCATCTCGTCAATGTGAGGTTATCATCCCTTGGCCCAGGTGGGCCACAAACCTCAACAAAACCCACCAGATCACACACTATTTTTGCACCTATTCTTCTCTCATTTGCACAAAACTCACATTTCTCTGCCTCCACGCCATCCTTTACTGACTCATCGCTTTTTATTCGAGTCTCCCAGCTAGGCGATTCCCAGCACACCACCACTATACATTCGCTTAACAACCGACTATCATTTCATCCTTTAAGACATGAATCAACCATCTTAACGAGTACTTTCAGTTATATTCTCTCTTTTATTCCTCTTCTTATCCACCCACAAGCAACTCTTTAATACGTTTCATTCTCTTTTTCAATCTTCTCACACCTAGCACGCACGCCCCTAAGATTGTCCATAATGAACCTAATTTGTGTCAATATAGATCTTACCGTCTTAATTCCAGACCAATAGTCTCACAACCTTGCATTAAACACAGTGACAATATACCCTCATGGTAAGACCCTAGTGCGCACTCAAGACTTAGTCTCCCTTTACATATCCACCAAGGCCATTTATTGCAACCGCCACCTTCCCTGCTATTCACACATTCTTATAACAACTTCGCATCATCCGTTCCCTTTTCATCCAACATATATGCCTAATATTTAAACTCAGGACACTTGTTCCAGGAGCTCACCATCTAACATAACTTCACACCGAAAGGACTGTCCTCACTCACAACCATAACCTTAAATCTTATCTACGTTTACTTTCAAACATCTTTTTTACACATCCGCTGCCAAAATCTCTCTACCCCAGTCCTTACAAATTCTCTGTCAGATTCGCCAAACAAGAACCAAAAATCATCCGCACTATAATTGGTAAGGGCACCCATCACTCTCATCCATCTTCCATTATTCCTAACCACATCGCCCCTGCCACCCCCACCTCCTCCTGACCACAGGCCCACAGTCTACATTTTTTCATAACCCCAACATGCCATATGACAAATTGAAATAACCAAGGAGACATCTGACACAGCTCGCTTGTCATCACTCGCTATAAATATATTAAACGCAAGTCCATTTCAACTCGTTTATTCTTACAACACACTTTACTATCGTCATACATACTAATTCCATTCTATTCAGAAACCTACTACCAACACCATATATCACTAACACCTGCCACAAATGAAAGTAGATTAATCTAATCATACGCCTGTGCAAATCCATAAACCTAATACACTTTATTCTTCTTTCTCCTCATTTTCTCATCATTTATTTCATGTAAAGATTTGATCCACTCCATTCTCTACCATTTACTAAACGCACGCTTGTTCTCCACAATAGTTGCTTCAGTCACTCGACCTCACTCTTTCTGCTAAAATACCAGAGCAATATATCTTCCCAACAAACACTCAATTAAACTAATTCACCCTATAATACTCATATAAACAGTACACTTAGTCCTTTACCATTAATATAAATGGTATTTATTACTGCTCTCCCCCCAACTCCCTAACCGAGAAACTATACCCTCATAAACGCTTTGTTATACAGAAATCAATCCCAACCAATCATTCACTCGCCTCCGTTCTTGATCCATAATTCACCAGTATTTTCATTATACCTGGCCAGATTTAACATTGCTTTCAACTTCTCACTCTACCACGTAACCTCCTCCTACTAATGACCATACATCCCCAAATACTAGCTAATTTCTTATCTTGCATCATCAACCTACAACCATTCACTATACATCTTCATTACTGCCAATGTTAGCAATTTAAGTGTTCCCTTCCACACTCTCCTCACATTCATTTCATCCACGTTCACGAAGCACAATTCTCCTATTCATCATTCGTAACGCAGACTTCCCTTTTCCTTTATATTATATAATATATATACTATATAATTATAAAATATATATAATAAATATATATTTATATAATATATATATCATATATATTATACAGTATATATATATATATAATATATCAAGTACTGTATATAATACTATATATATACTATATATATAATCACTATTTTATATATAATATATTATATAATATATGATTATAAATGTAAATATATAATATATATATAATATATATATATATATAGGTATTCTATATATATATTATATATAATATATAAATATATGTATATATATATGTATATATATATTATTAGTATATATATAATATATATAGCTATACATATACTAGATAATATATATATATATTATACTATATATATATATAATATAATAATATCTAATATACGGTATATATATATAATTATCTATATATATATAATATTATATAATATACTTATATATTATATATAGTATATAATAATAGTATATATATATATAAAAAATTTAACTATTAATTTATTAAAAAATTAAACAGAATTAATAAAATTATATTTAAAATTAATATAATTGTTTTTTTTTAAAAATACAGGGAAAAAAATTTTTTATTTTTTTTCTCTAAAAGCTTTTTGAAAACACACCGAGGTAAGTCAATTGGGCTATCAACATTCAAAAAAAGTCGAACAAAATGTAACGGACTTAAAAGTAACGGAGGAAAAAATAACGTACAGTAGTCGTGAGTTTACATGAAGAAAAAGTAACGAGTCGTTACTCCGTTACTCAAAAACCGTTAGTAACGGAGTAGCGGAGTAACGGATCGTGCCCACCTCTGCATATATATATCAATATAGTATATATATATATATATATAGTATAATATACTATATATATATATATATATATACTATATA
>JABUQX010102681.1:5000-15000 GCA_015478945.1 Trachelipus rathkii
TTGTGAATTTTTATTTTATTTGTGATTTTCTTAATTTGTAAATAAAACTTTTGTTTGTATTGTTAATAATTCTATTAACTTGTATATTATGTTTAATAATAAAATTAATAAATATTTTAAAACCTTACATAGGAATATTTTATTACCTCCACTCTATTGTTCTATTTCTAATTTTCTATTAAATTATCCTAATGTAAAGTTTTCAATACATAATTATTATATTTATGTTCAAGTCAAGTTCAAGAACAAAAAATAGGCCCCTTTAGGTCGTGGGCCCGTGTGCGCCGCACCCCTTGCACACCCGTTTGCTATCGCCCCTATATATATATATTATATATATATATATATATATATATATATATATATATATATATATATATATATATATATATATTATAATTATATATAATATATATCTATATATATATATTTATTTATATATATATATATCTATAAGAGGTGAAGATAGGTTTACGTGTAACTTTGATCCATGTAACGTTGATCGTACAAATCCGCGCAGAAGTTAGCCAATTAGTTACGGGAAGAGAAATGTAAGTTGGTAAACGTTAAGTTTTAATTGGGTGCGATAGAGCAATATATTATATATTAATATAATATATAAATATTATATATATAATATATTATAATTATATATATATATATATTATTATATTTATATATATATTATATATATAGTATATATATATATATATATATATAATATATATTATATTATATATTATATATATATATCATATCATTCCAAACCGTAGACATATCAAACGGAACGAGAAAAATAATCCGACATAATTTTTTTTTTTTTTTTTTTTTTTTTTTTTTTTTTACAGTTAATCACCAACCACTCACGGGCGAAGCCCCTATTCAAGGTAGGGTGGTGGTTGCAGGCCTCAGAGTACACAACTTAACGCAAATTAGCATTATGAGTCACAGACGCAGGCTTTGAGTCGCGGGAGATTAAATGTCACAGGAAACAGAAGATGGAAGGATTCCACAGACAGAGAGTGGCTTGGAAAAGAAGGAAGCACCGCGCGAACTAGCCTTGAGTTGCCAATATTCTCACACAAAACTCATGCGGCAGACATCAGCCACTCCTTTGTGCTTACAGGACGTCGTAAAGGTGGAGGTACGCGAGTGACAATTTCCCCTGAAGCACCTGCCGCTGCGGTACCTATAGAAAGAGGATAAAGCACCAACATCCGGCGCCGCAAAGATACGAGGGGTCAGAGTGAGAGTGGAATGTACGGAACAGTTTATAAGTCCTTTTTGGCCTTTGAATCGACCCTGTCCAAAAGCCTGGGTGAAACCAGAGCCCCCCCAGATAGAGAGCAGTACTATTCCATTCAAGGGCGGATGAGGCCTTTGTATATAGCTGGAGTAACTTGAGAAGAGGAAAAAAAGTCTCTGGCAGTCTAAACAGAACCCCAAGTTTCTTTGAGGCCGCTAGCACGCGTCTTGTTGTTGAGGTTTCCAAAGAATTTTTTTGTTTATGTTTAAAGGCACAGGATGTTATATTGCAACAGGTAAGAGACACTGAGAGATACCGTCGAAAGAAGATAGGAGTGGAAGGTGTGTTTTAGAAGGGAGATTTGTAGAAGTTGAGTTTTTTTTAAAGAATTAAATTTCAACAAGGTTTAGACACCCACCCGGAAATTCTACCCGGACAAGCGAGAATAGAATCGGAAGATTAAGTACGAAGGGCAATTCTAGAAAGTAAGAGAGTGGAGCAAATTGAAATGAGTATTTGGAAGAATGAAGGGTCGAGTCCACTGCATATATGAGTGGATAGAGTAGATGTGCAGGTGAGAAGATCATAATGAAAAGTAAGAAATAAAGTAGGAGATAAGACAGTAACCCTGAAGGAACACACCACAATTAAACAGAAAAAGAAAGAAGAGTCGCCCCCGTCCAACAACAGCCGCCAATGAGCGATTTGAGAGAAAAACCTATGACATAAGTAAGCCAAAGTGAGGAGGATAACCAAAGAAGGGAGTTGGAGAGCAGCGACGCATGCCATACCGGTCCCAAATGCTTTGGATATGTCCAATGCGCCACCAACGTAAGTCTCCCCGTAGTTCCTAAGGGCGGAAAACCTAAATCATAAATTGCAAGATAAAATCGTAGACAATTTGAAACTGATTAGATAAAGGGTCGACAAACTTTTTTGAAAATTGACGATGATTTTTCCTATCGACCAATTGTGTGTAGGTTCAGAAAAACAAAAACAATAATAAAATCTTCGAATAATTTGGATATAATAAAGAACCCCCCCCCCCCCAAAAAAAAAAAAAAAAAAAAAAAAAATTTGTTTTCAATTTGCAGAAAAATAAAATATCTCTAAATAATATCAGCTACACTACCTATCAACCTATTATTCCGCGCAATAATCGTGAGCTGAAGTCTATTAAAATTTTTAATGCAAATTTTAACAAAAAAAAAAATAAAATAAAAAAAAAATAAAAAATAAAAAGGGAGGATAATAGGCTTATAAGAGCATTATGATAATATGCAAAATAGTTTAGAGCTATTTAATTGAAAATTGAATTAACTGTTTTAAACTCTCTCTCTCTCTCTCTCTCTCTCTCTCTCTCTCTCTCTTTCTCTCTCTCTCTCTCTCTCTCTCTCTTTCTCTCTCTCTCTCTCTCTCTCTCTCTCTCTCTCTCTCTCTCTGTATGTATGTATGTATGTATGTATGTATGTATGTATGTATGTATGTATGTATGTATGTATGTATGTATGTATGTATGTAAGCCTAATCTCTTCTCTTTTTCATTTCCCTTTTGTTTAGTAATATACACTTTCTGTTCCGTAAGAAAGAGAGCCGCGAATTTGTGAACTGTATAAAAAATAATTTTAACAAAAGGATTAAATGGAAAGGTTGAACGAGAGATTTTTGTCTTTAGAGAAGCACATTTTCAAAACAAAGCTTAAAATTCTTTTACATACAAATATACCCTTTTATATATATAAATATTATTAATATATATATAATATATATAAATATAATTATATAATAATATTATATATTATTATATTTAATATATATTATTATTATATACATTATTTATAATAAATATATTTTGTTTCCATTTTCATTATATTATATTTAATATATTATAATTATTATTATAATTATATTATATATATAATATATATTAATATATATATAATATAATAGTAATATATATATATATATCGTTGTAATCTATATATATAATAATATATATATAATATATATATATTTAAAAAAAAAATATAAATATATTATATATATATATATATACTATTATATATATATATATATATATAAAATTCTCTCTTAGAATTCATGTTACGAGGGTGACACAATGGTTGTGGAATGTGAAAGGTCAATTCCCTCGAGCACCTGCCGTTGCAATAGCTATAATAAAGAGATAGAGAATCAATGGAGTTTCAGTAAAAAGTAGGGGACAGTTTACTTAGCCTTGGACTCAACCCTATCCAAAAGAAGGATGGAGCTGGAACCCCCTTCCCCTCCAATTGTGAGTACAGTACCCCAAACAAGGGCGGATAAGGCTCTTATATGACCGGAACAATTATGCAGAAAGAAAAAATCCCGCAGCATGAACAGAACTTTGAGGTCACATTAGCAACAACTGTGACATTGGCTTTCCAGACCAAGAATTTTTATGTGGTTCACAGGTGAGACTCTAGAGCTGTGGAAGAAGATAGGACAGTTGGGAGAAGTTTTTGAGAGAGAGATGTGAAGAAGTTGTCCTTTTAAAGAGTTGAATTTCACAAGGTTGCTGTGAATCCACCGGGAAATCCCATTCAGATCAGCAAAAATAGAATCGGAAAGTCGTCTACGAGAAGCATTTTAGATGCAAAAGAGGGAGCAGATTCGAAATGAATGGAATAATGGAGAGTTGAGGCGTGAACTTAGGAATAAACAGAATTAGAAGTGCAATTGAGGATATTTTTGATGAAAAGTAAGAATAAAGTTGCAGATAGAACAAAAACTTGAGGAACACCACAATTAACAAGACAGGATGAAGAGGTCGCTCTATCAACGAGTGCTGATATGGAGCAATCAGTGAGAAAATTTAACAAGAGTAAGCTCATCTCAGAAGCACACACCCTCAGAGCACTGGGAGGAATGCCATTCGGACCTCAAGCCTTCCTGACGGTCGTACAGTATATCTCAGGATCTCACGCACCTGATCATGTGTAATCACAAGTAGAGACATGGAACACCTGAGAGGAGGAGAAGGAGGAGGATGAGGATGAGGATGCCAAAATCGTCCAGGGTATAATTAAATGAAAAAATGAGACCGAAGAGATTAACATTTTTGAAAGTAAGCTATATATCTGTCAGAGCGAATAAGAGGAGGAAAGGGTAATTTACCAAAGTTGTTAGAGATGTTTTTGGGAAGAGTCTAGATATTTTTATCAGTAGGGGTACCAAGGAGGTTGTCGCACTTTCTTCTAGTAAAGTGCACTTAGCCTGTCGAATAATACCCTAGAAAGATTCATGGTAGAATGAAAATTAGTAAGTTTGAAAGGAGAACGAGTTTTTCCATGCCCGATGCTCGATGTCTTTCTCCTGGATGCCACGAGAACAGACTCCATCGAACGATGGATTTTGGGGGAGAAAAAGATTTAGATGAAGATGGAATAAACCTGCTCATCCCATTGTTGATTACGGTCCTATCTTTCAGCAGTGGCCGAAGCATTCTCCGAGTTAAAACAGGATTCATTACCAGAATAGTTAGCAAAGAGGCTACGCAATTCCGCCAATTATCCCGATTAAAGTGCCAGAAAGTAAGTCAAATGCATCGTGGAGCAACTGGAGAAAGTACTACAATTAAGGGCTACGAGATTGTGGTCAGAATTTCTGATAGAATTGAAAATGTTATATTTATATCGACAAGGAGTAGTGATGAAACATATTAATTAATCGTTCCATATCGTTGAGAATACTGAATGTTTTGGACTTCTCCCCACCTGTATAAATATGAGAGGAGCCCAACCACTCAGTGTTATGTACGTTGAAATCCCCTAAATAGAAGACCTCGGCATTTGGATGGAAATAAGTACAATCTCATGAGAAATAGTACATAGGTTGGCCAAAAAAGACTTGAAAATCTGAAAATCTATCCCATTAGGGGAGCAGTAGTAGGGAAAAAGATTTTAAAATATTGACAGTAATAAAATGTTAGGTTGAAAGTTAGAGAGGTGATATTCCACAGATTATGAGATTAACATGCAGTCAACGAAATTTGTGAAAGTCAATAGAAAACCCTCGTCGGAGCCACCCCAACGTCTTCTCAGTCCAGTCATTCAAGCTGCAACACATAAACAAACCTTAAAACCTTAAGTACTAATCTTAAACACACAAAAGTTAGAAATAATAAATAATAACTAAGCAAATTGACAAAAATAAATATTGATAAATAAATAAACCATCATATTACACACCCCAATCTATCACCCGACAAGACTCAATCCGACGTAAAGGCACCCTATATAAAACACTAAAAATAAATATAAACAAACTATTATAATGAAAAGAGAAAAAAACTAAAACCCAATATCGCTTTACTGATTCAATTTAAAAAAATTAAAAATGCCCGTAATAATTATCTAAAAATTTAAACTAGTTAAAGTTTCTGCGAAAATTGTAATTATTAAATATTAAAACCCTGGATGAATAACAAAACACTAAAATAGCACTAAGGATATTAAAGTTAAAATTGAAGTACTGATAACTAGAATTTTAAAGCTGATTTAATTAATGGAAATAACACTGGGAAGATCCAACATTCGACACGTTCTCTCTCAACACGATCAGCAACTATCAACTGTATATATATATATTATAATTAATATATTAATATATATATATTAATTAATATATATATATTATAATATATTATATATATATATACATTTTTAATTGATAATTTAAACACAAAAGAAATTAAATATTTAAAAGTCTATTAATTATATATATATTAAATATAATTAATAATATATATATATATTATATATATATATAAATTATATATATAGGCGAGGGTTTTTCTATATAGGCTTTGACCTGAATATTTCGTTGACTGCGTGTTAATCTCATAATCTGTGGAATATCACCTCTCTAACTCTCAACCTAACATTTTATTACTGTCTAGGGTTTAAAATCTTTCTCCGCCTACTACTAGGAAGTTTGTAATGCCACTTAATATCATCGCCGCCAATGGTATACATGTTGTATTTTACTATATATACTATGAGCTCCTTAATGGAAATAGTTTCATATGAGATTTTTTTATTTTTTGACTAACACCTACTATTATTTCAGAAGACTGTAACTATGCTTTCCATCAAATCTCCGAGTTTCTAATTTAGTGTGGATTTTAACGTACATTTTCATTACTAAGTATGGTTATTTGGGAGCTCCTCTCTATTGAATACAGCTGGGGAAGAAGCTCAAAACATTCAGTTATTCTCAACGATACGGAACAGGTAATTAAGGAACGCACACATATCCCAGATCGAGTTAATTAATTCTTGAACAAGCTTGAGTTATGTTTCACCACTTACTTCACCTAATTCGATCACGATATAAATTATAATATTATTTTCAATTCTCTAATCAGAGAAACTCTGATCACCGACATAATATCCTGTAAGCCACCCTTTAATTGTAATTAAATATTTTCTTCACAGTTGCTACCATACGTGCCTTTATATAGAACTTACTTTTGGCAGCTTTTTATCGGGATAATTGGGGGAATTGCGTCAGTTCTTTGCTAACTATTCTAGTAATGAAATCCTGTATTTGACTCGGAGTAACGCTATCTCGCCCTCTGTCTCGAAGCAAGGTAGGAGAAGATAAGATCTACACCAGAGCGTGATACACTCGATAATAGGGATTGAGCTTAGTTCAATGTTCGTCCTCACTAAATGCTTTTTATTCTCTATTACCCAAAAATCTATATTATAGTATGGAAATATAGTCTGTTTACTTGTTTCTATATATTCAGCGAAATGAAGACATCGTGTATTTGGGCATGTAGGAATATAAACTCTCGTTCGAGCTTATCAACACTTGCTAATTATTTCAATTCTACTCAAATCTTGTAGGTTATTATTACGACAGGAATAAGTGCACTTTACTAAAAGAAAGTGCGCCAACCTTCTTGGTACCTATACTGTTAAAAATTTCTCGAATGTTGCCAAGAACCTATCTAACAACTTTGGTAAATCGTCCTTATCCACCTCTTATTCGCTTTGACAGATATGTAGCTTTAGTCTTTTTTATCATCTAATTATATATCCTGCACGATTCTGGCATCCTTCTTCTCCATTCCTCTCCTCCTCCTCCTCCTTTGACCTTCCTCCTACTCCTAACTTCACCTATACTATACCTCTTTTTCTCTCAGGTGTTCACATGCCTCTACTTGTGTATTACAACATGAATCAGGAGAAAAGAGATTTTGAGATATACAACCATCAGGAAGGCTTGTGGTCCCGATGGAACCCCTCACAGGGCTCTGAGGGGGTGTACTTCTGACCTGAGCTTACCTTTGCTAAGTTTTCTCAGTGATTGCCCCATATTAGCTAGAGTCGTTGCATAGTAGGCGACCTACTACCCTTTATTGTACCTGTTAAAATGGTTGGTGTTCACTCAATAGTTTTACTGTCTACTATCCTGGCAACTTTATATATCTTACTTTTATATCAAAAAGTTATACCTCAATTGCATTTCTAATTCTGTTCATTCCTACATCCAAGCCTCAACTCTCCAATCTTCCATTCATTTAAATCTACTCCCTCTTTTGTATCTAAATTGACTCTCGTCAGCAAATTTCCGATTCTATTCTTGCGGATCTGAATGGGATTTCCTGTGGATTCAGATCAATCTTGTGAAATTCAACTCTTTAATAAGACATACTTTATCATACTCCTTACTCTCAAAAACACTCCGCAACTATATCCTATTCATTTCTTCTACAGCTCTAAAGTCTCACCTGTGAACAACATAAACATTCTTGGTCTAGGAAAGTTAATATCACAATGGTTGCTAAGGTGACCTCAAAGAAGCTTATGAGTTCTGTTTATGCTGCGGGAATTCTTTTTTCTGCATATCTGTTCCAGTTATATAAGAGCCTTATCCGCCCTCGTTTGGAGTACTGTATTCACAATTCAATTGAGGGGGGAGCTCCGGGTCCATCCTTCTTTTAGATAGGGTTGAGTCTAAGGCTAAGTAAACTGCCCCCTACATTTTAACTCCTTTAATCCTCTATCTCTTTATTATAGGTACTGTAACTGCAAGTGCTCAAGGGAATTGACCTTTCTCACTCCACCACCATTGCGTCGCCCTCGTAGCAAAAGAGGTACCTTGCTATTGCCTGAATTTTAAGAGAGGATTGAAAATCCCAGACTCGCTCGTTGTGGTGCCTCTTTCTTTTCAGCCACTTCTGTTCTGTAAAATTCCTTGTCAACTTCTGTTTTTTTCTGCTATATTTAATCTTTCTCTTTTTCAAGTCCATGTCTGAGCTCACCTGAGAAGTTTGCCGTAGATTTGGATTTAAGGAGGGTTTCCTATATTCTATTTTCTGTCCTCTCCTTGAAAAGGGCCCTCCCAGAGAGTAATATATATATATATATATATATATATATATATATATATAATATATATATATTATATATATATATATATATAATATATATATATATATATATTATATATATATATAAATATAATACTAATATATATATATATATATATAATATATATATATATATATATATATATATTATATATATATATATATATATATATATATAATACATATATATATATATATAGTATAATTAGCTTTAACGCATCGATACATATATATATATTTATATATATATATATATCTATATATATATATATATATATTTATATATATATATATATATATATATAATATATATATATATTATATATATATATATATAATATATATATATATATTATATATGTATATAATAATATATATATATATATATATAATATATATATATATATATATATATATAGTATATATATATATATATATATTATATATATATATATATATATATATATATAATGATTCGACCAATAATCGACGCATAAAAACTAGAAGGAAGCGAAAAAGAGAAGAGTCCAGAGGGAGATTGGAAAGAAGAGGGAAACTTTGAAAGATCTTATTGAGAAGATTATTCAAAAGTGACTGAGAAAATACTCTTAGAAGATGAATACCCTTTCATTTGAAGTTCCGTGTCACACTCTATCAAAAAGCAAAATGTTCACCGAAATGTTGAAAGCAAAGGACCAGAAATCAAAAAGTAAGAAACGGTCACCAGTTGAGCGTTAGAAGTTTAAGAAGTTTCTAATCTTCTTGTTATAGATTGAATAAAAATTTTTGAAAGACCAGAGGTTAAGGAGAAAGTACTATTATTAGAGGGTTGAAAAGGGTCCCCTTCTTGGGATAGGCTTACAAGGGGCTGAAAACCCTCTTCCATCATACTTATCTTTTCATGAATGGTGGTGATAGTTTTAGATAATTCTTAACCACCAACACCACCTTGCAGCCATGCGAGAAATGGGGATTTGTATAAGTAAAATTAAAATAATATATTATAATATATTACCTACCTACATATATATATAGTATAGTATGTATATATATAATATAATATATATATATATTATATATATATATATATAATATTATATATATAATATATATATATAATATATATATATTGTATAATGTATATTAAATACTATATATATATATATATATATATATATATATATATATATATATATATATATATATATATATATATGAGTTTATGGCGAATCGGTGAATTAAAGCGAATTTTTTTTCGTTAAGGATCATAGTTTCCCTTTCGTGAGAGTGAGAGTTCTAATATCGGTCCTGCCACCTGAATGGACACCAAA
>JABUQX010102681.1:22500-31695 GCA_015478945.1 Trachelipus rathkii
AACAAAGTAAAGTCTTAGCCTCTATAAAGCTAAACTATGAACATGACATACTTAACACACAACAACCATACGAATAAACAGCTATCATTAACAACTTAGCTAATAAAGCGAACATATGCGGGAAGTAAAACAAGTTTTCATTTTTATAACTTATAATTTTCATTGAAAAGAGCGTTATATAAATACATAAAAACATGTAAATATTTAAAAACATATGTTTATTTTAAATTTATTAATCCATCTAATCAGAGAACATAGGATTCAACATAATTTGGGTAAGTTCTATATATATCTCTCTAAAGATTCAACACCCTTTGAAAGGATGTAAATATAAATGCGTCCTGTAGCACTAAACCATTTTTCGGCATATTTTGGTTCAACAGCACTCACTCTCTCTTTACAGAGAGAATTAAACTCGTCCATGCTGATAGTTATTAGCGCACTCCTGGATACTGAATTATAAGGGAAACCATATAGTTCGGTGTAAATATCATAGATTACACAGTGAGCAATATGTATTAAGTCCTCGAGTATGTCAACGTCGTTAAGATGCGATGTTAATTCGTTTTTTATTTTAAGCAATGTTGTAATATTTTCAGATGTTCGAACTGTGAAACCTGTACACGTACGCCAGAAGGTTGAGCAATCGATGGGTTTCCAGTAGTTGCGTACATCGATGCTTTTAATATTGTCGCACGACGAGAAAACAGCATCTATTCTATTAGAACCTCTCACGCTGTCTTCACAGATAGATATTTCACTACGATTCGATACATCAGATGACTTGCACTTATCCTCTACCCAGGCTGCTGCGATGTCGATAATCTTGATGAATTCTTCAACATAAATGAATAAAGGTCTATTATTTTAACCTCTGGCAGGAATACAAGCAATGTGATCGGTCTCCATTCCGTTTACGAATAAATATAAATGACACATCGTTGGGAATAACGAAACTCTTCGTGAAGATATCAACAACAAGCGTAGAGATGCGAGGAGATGTCATCGTACCAGCACAGCGAAAAATGTCCTACTGATGAAAATAGAGTGTAAAAACAATACTTAAATGTAATGAGGTTCTTTCTTTCAACCAATCAGAAGAAAGTAAACAAGAATACGACATACGAACGAACCATATCAGTTCAAAAGTGCATATATTCTCGCTAGACAACAACAATAACAATAACATGTTTACTATGGTAATGTGTGTATACAGACGAGACCTATACAGCCAAATTGACGTGAAACGTACTTAGACAAAACAAAAAGGTAGTAATAATAATAATAATAATAATAATAATAATAATAATAATAATAATAATAATAATAATAATAATAATAATAATAATAATAATAATAATAATAATAATAATAATAATAATAATAATAATAATAATAATATTAATAATAATAATTGTGACAGGATATATAAATGTTCATCACATACATATAGTTTTTTTTTACGATAGCTTAAGATCTAAAAACGCTATATATTTACACAAAAAAAAAACACTCATTTTCATCGTTATACCTAAGATATTTTTTCACTTTCTCGATACCATCACTGAGTACATATGTTAAAAGTTCACGTTCAGACACTAAAATTTGTTTACTAGATAGATCAGCTTGGTAAATACTTTCGGACCATTGTTTTCTAAGTAGATAGACGAATTTCTGTACATCTATAGAATTTAAGAAGCGTTCAATGATAGTCTCAGAATCATCAACCAGCGTTTTCTTGAAGGCGTAATATTCCAGGTATAACATGTAATGTGCAACAGTTACATAATTAGACAGCATTTCCGATTTCTTAGTTTGCAAAATTACCCTCTTACAGACCTCCGCCAGATATTTTAGCTCTTTTAATCCAGAAATATAGATTCTACGAGCAGTAGATTTAAATACGCCTGTTTCATTACACATCTTCCATACTCGAACTTCCATTCGGTGTGAGATTGTAGCCCTAGAAAAAGAGATAGTAAGATGGCTGACTTTATGACACCCTCTTCCGCTAATAATCGTTTTCGGCGAGTCTACTAAAACTTCGGTAGAGTTAGAGTACTCCTTAATCATACTGAACACTAAACCTGCGCGAAATAAGAGAGCGTTTGAAAATTGATTGATTGCCTGTATTAGTTTCATTTCAGGGAAGGACACAGTCACTCGGTGTGCCAAAACTTGAAGCTGGAACAGGGAAATCACAAGCAGAAGCAGTATTTGATAAACTAAATGAATGGGGCATCACAGATAAAGTGCAAGTTTTGCGCAGTGATACTACAGCATCAGATACTGGTCGCATAAGTGGAGTTTGTATTTTGTGGGAGCAGTTAATGGATCGAGATTTGCTGTATCTGTCTTGTCGACGACATATTTTGGAAATTGTTCTTCGAAGTGTTTTTGAGACAAAGCTGAAACTAACTACATCAGGCCCAGATGTGGAAATCTTTAAGAGATTGAAAGAGCAATGGTCCAACATAGACAAAGCAAAATATGATATGAGAACAAAAGATACTTTTTTGAAAACATCAGTTCTGAATATTCAAGATCATATAAAATTTTGCCTCAAATGTCTTAATAATGAACAGTGCAGAAACGATTATAGAGAATTCCTTGAGCTTACAATTATATTCTTGGGTAAAATGCCACCACGTGGATTGTCATTTAAATATCCTGGAGCGTTTCATAAATATATTTTTGTTCCGAAATCAATTTTATCTAACTCCTGGAGAAGAAAAAGCTATTCGAGACATTTGCCTTTTCATAATTCATTTATACGTTGAAGCCTGGTTCAGGTACACTTTTGCAGTTGAAACTCCCTACAATGAATATATGTTTTTGAAGAAGTTAATTGAATATCCAGATGCAGATTTCTCTCGTTCAGCATTGAGTAAATTTTGTGGCCATTTGTGGTACATTAACTCTGAAATGGTTACGTTAGCATTCTTTGATAATTAATCGTTAGTGATGATGAAACTAAATGCATCATGGTTCGTAACTTCTTAATAGTGAAGAATTCACAGTTTATTCACTATACAATCTAAAAGCACAATAACTGGTTGGCGTGAGCCGCGTGACATGTGTCTGTTAGTTAGTTAGGATAAGTTAGCAAATATGTATCATTACCTTTTTTTTAACTTTTACGGAAATGGAATGGTAAATAGATAATGGAGTTAGTCTCTGAAGTTTTTACTTTTCAGTAGGATGGAGTTGGAGTCTAAAAATTTGCAGAGGGTGGAGTCGGAGTCGGAGTCAGAGTTCGAGTTGAAGTCGATAATTTTGAAGAGGGTGAAGTCGGAGTCGGAGATGGAGTCGGAAAATTTTGAACCTGGTTACTACCGTAAGTAATAAATATTGGCATGTATTAAAGAGTTCTTGGACGACGCTTGTTTCAAGTAAAAAAATATTAACATGGAATAAGCGTTGGGCAAGATCATGTCAGCATATAATACACCTACATTTTTAGTATTATATTTGTCATAAATGAGGGGATTTGTATTTATTATAAGGTTAATGTTCAGAAAAACTAGAGCCGAAAATTTTTTATATAAATTATTTGCAAACTATTTGATTAATATAATTGTAACATTAAAAATATTATAATCCGTCTAAGAAAAAGGAATTTCTAATTCGTTTATTATTTTTATATTGTTTATGTTAGTATAAAAAAATTCAAATAAAAAACATTTAGATAACGTAAGGGCTCAAAATAATAACAAGGAAAATTTCAGCGATTTTTGCAACAATTATTACAGTTTTATTTCTAAAACTTTGCGTGTTAATGATGTCGCAATTGTAGCACTTTGACAGGATTGTCATTCATATTTAAAATAATGTATTGCGTGTTATGAATCAAACATTGCATTTTTAGTCAGAATTTAAACGAGGCAGTCCCAGAACTCTTATCCACCCATTGACAGCCGTTTTAACGATCATTTTAATTAAATTTGATCATTTGAAAGTTTTGTCAATGAAAATATGGGTTTATATGAAGTTGAGTTAGCAATATAGATTTATATTTTATCTTAATTAATCTTAATTAATATAAAAAGGAGAGAGAGAGAGAGAGAGAGAGAGAGAGAGAGAGAGAGAGAGAGAGAGAGAGAGAGAGAGAGAGAGAGAGAGAGAGAGAGAGAGAGAGAGAGAGAGAGAGAGAGAGAGAGAGAAAGAGAGAAAGAGAAAGAGAAGAGAGAGAGAAAGAGAGAGAGAGAGAGAGAGAGAGAGAGAGAGAGAGAGAGAGAGAGAGAGAGAGAGAGAGAGAGAGAGAGAGAGAGAGAGAGAGAGAGAAATTAAAACTTTAGGAAGGATTCTCAAAAGCTTATTTTTTTTAGCTGCTTTTAAATGTTTCTTTTTTTTTTTCTTATCTGAAAATTTGTAAAAAAAATTATTATTTATGGCTTCAAATTAACCTTTTATTATTTGGCTTATTTAAGTGTACTATTTAATATTCATTTATAAAATTTCCTGAACTATATATATATATATATATATATATATATATATATATATATATATATAAAAAAATATATATATATATATATATATATATATATATATATATATATATATATATATATAAGAAGAATTATATATATATATATAAAATATATATATATATATATATATATATATATATATATATATATATATATATATATATATATATATATATATATTTATATATATATATATATATATATATATATATATATATATATATATATATATATATATATATATATATATATAAGAAAAAGCAAATTTATTATGCAAATATCTTATTTCAATAACTTCGCAAGTAGTTAAATTATTGAAACTTATTTACATTTTTTATTTGATAAATTTTAATAGAATTTTTATTATACTTTTATTTGAAAATATTTTCTATATTTGACATTTGTTAGTCTAAAGGAATGCTCAGTGATAAAATTTGAGGAAGAAATTTTTTATGGACACATTGAAACTTTATTTGGAAAATTAAACCTTTTTGATGTTGATAAGCTTTCAGTATGACCTAAAAACCTTTCGGATTCTAGTTGGACACTCTCGTTGCTTAATTATGAAGTAGATTAGCTTAATTGTTTGTTATTTCGAATAGGGAGGCTTTCTCTCAACACAGTTGATATTCTTTTAGGAACCAATTTTCATTAATAATATTTTTGGACACGAAATGCAATAGTAATAAATCATTTTGTTTTTTTATTAACTTCAAATACTTCCATGAATGGCGAGAGACCAAAAATATAGTATGTATGTGCAAGTGCAAATAAATACATTTGTGTGTGTGCACGTATGGGAGAGAGCATACTGTAATGGCAATTTGGAAGACCATTCTTGAAAGGAAGAGTGATAGACGAGAAATTTTGACTACACCAACGCTTGAAAAAATAAGGAAGCACGTCGGCATTTTTTTTGGATTTTATAATTATATATATATAAATGATAAAGTGTCAATTTGTTGTGAGCAAGGTTAAAAAATAATTACAAGAGGCCACGGTTAAACTTAAAACAAAGTATCAGAGAATATCATATTGACTTCGAAATCCCTTGCAGAGGGGCGTAGCGTGAAGGATACAATATTGAAAGAGGGTTTCAAGAAAATGTATTGGAGGAAGTGAAGAGTATTCTGTTTGTAAAATATCGCAGCTTGTCGGAACTTTATTGTTGAGAAAAACAAAAATTGCTCAAGTAAATAATTCAGATCATGTGATCAATTTACTGATTTCCAAGTTACAAATATTTTGTGTGAAAATTTAATAATAATAATAATAATAATAATAATAATAATAATAATAATAATAATAATAATAATAATAATAATAATAATAATAATAATAATAATAATAATAAATTGGTTTTATTTATGTTTTCACAAATTAAGTTAACCATTAAGTTGATGTAAATTTAAATTATTTAACAAATTTATTGATCTTCAATGAAACATTTTCTTTATTAAGCACTGTAATATATATATATATATATATATATATATATATATATATATATATATATATATATATATATATATATATATATATATATATATATATATATATATATATATATATATATATATATATATATATATATATATATATGAGCCGAGATACTCAGGCACTTAATTAATAGCAATCAATCAACGTGATAATGGAAAAAAACGTGGCGTTTTAATCTTTATTAAACAATGAAAATTAAGTATTATCTCAACATTGAAATATAAGTGCCCTCTGGGCTATATAAGACATATAATTTGACTAATATTCTAGCAAATTATATAAAGTTAATTATATAGAACCCGACACAAATCTTAATATGACCTCTCTTCGGCGAGGTAAGCTTACAAGTCCATTATAATAATATGATTGCAATTAATGTTTCTATTGTTATTAATGAATATATATATAAAAAAAAGGACAGACGTGGCATTCCCACGTCTGCCTCGGGCATGATCTCTTGCCCTACTCATTGATCATTGCCTCAGGTTCGGGTCCTCCTGATCATTAAAATTTAAATCTGGCACCTCCCTTTTAGGAGTGGGTGCCATCAACGGTTTTTATACAAAAGCTCTCTTAGTAACAAAACTGTTATTTTCTAATGACTCTACGATATCACCTTATATATATATATATATATATATATATATATATATATATATATATATATATATATATATATATATATATATATATATATATATATATATATATATATATATATATATATATATATATATATATATATATATATATATATATATATATATATATCAGCGGCGACTCCAGCAACTTTTTACTACTCATGCTCCTCTCTCTCTCTCTCTCTCTCCTCTCTCTCTCTCTCTCTCTCTCTCTCTATATATATATATATATATATATATATATATATATATATATATATATATATATATATATATATATATATATATATATATACGTTTAAAATAAACTTTGAAATAAATTAGTCTCTCCCTATTTATATTTAAAGAGAATGACGACATCAAAATGTTAGTAACAGACAAAAGCAACCATGTAAACAATTTTATACTCTAAATTCACAGACACCATCTCCGCCATTTGATTTGGGCATGAACTGCCGCCATTTTTAATGGGTTGAATTACTAAATAGCGATGATTCTTACAATTTTTGTTTCAATTTTACATAAACTTTTATATTTATTATGTAATATTTTCATTCATTTGAGCAATTTTTGCAAAAAATAAGAGAATTTTATCATAGCATTATGATATTTGTAAAGGAATTGATCGTTTCACATGTTAACTCATGCTAAGCATGTGATCTCTGAGTGTGTGCTGTCGAATCCAATATATATATATATATATATATATATATATATATATATATATATATATATATATATATATATATATATATATATATATATATATATATATATATATATATATATTATTGTTATTTTTTTTATTATTATTATATTATTATATATTATTATTAGTATATTATTATTATTATTATTACATATATTATTATTATTAACTATATATAGATATATATATACATATTATTATTATTATTATTATTATTATTATTATTATTATTATTATTATTATTATTATTATTATTATTATTATCTATGCATATTATTATTATATTATTATTTTTATTATATATATATATACTAATATCATGTTTATATCTTTTTATATTACATATTACATATATATATATATATTATATATTATTATTATACATATATATTATTATTATTATTATATATTATTATATACATATATATATTATATATTGTTATTATTACATATATATTATTATATATATATAATTTATTTCTCTTCCCTCTCTATAATGGCTAAAATGACCAAAACAAATCTAAACATTTTATTATACCGTTATCCACCTCCCCATATACATATCGATTGCATGGATTCGAACATTTTTGTTTTAAAAGAATTTTGCCTTATTGTTATTTCCTTACTATAACGTATTACTACTCGTATAAATTAATATTAACAAGTTCTCGTATGAAATAAAAAAAATTGAAAAGACTTTATTAAAAATAATAGAGCTTCACAGTCACAAGAAAATAAATTACAGTATTATGAAGTGTTATATATATATATATTATTGTTATTATTATATATATACATATATATACATATTATATTAGTTATTATTATTATTATTATTATTATTATTATTATTATATTATTATTATTACATATATATTATTATTGTTATTATTATATATATATATATTATTATATAGTTATTATATTATTATTATTACTATTATTATTATTATTATTATATATATATTATTATTATTATATATATTATTATTATATATTATTATTATTATATATATATATATATATATATTATTATTATTATTATTATATATATTATTATATATTATTATTATTACATATATTATACGTGTATATATTATTATATATTATTATTGTTACATTATTACAGCTGAAGAAGAAGATACATTATTACATATATATACATGTTAGAAAGATTATTACATACATATATATATATAGTATATATATATATATATATATATATATATATATATATATATATATATATATATATATATATATATATATATATATATATATATATATATATATATATATATATATATATATATATATATATAGTTATTATATATATATATATATATATATTTGATATATATATATATATATATATATATATATATATATATATATATATATATATATATTAGAAAGATATATATATATATATATATATATATATATATATATATATATATATATATATATATATATATATATATATATATATATACATATATACTCAAGTAGTTTATGTGCTTTCTGTTAAACGTGAACGCTTGTCAGATGTTCTGGACGAAACCCCTCCACCGCGTTCGGTCCTCATAAATTTCTGACTCTTCCAGCTCCTCCATCCCACGTCCTCTTCTCTCAATGGCCGTCCTTACGTTATCACTCCATCTGGTTTTTGGTTGACCTACACTGCGTCTTCCATCTGGCCTCCATCTGTAGTACCTCTTCGGGTATCTATCCTCATTCATCCTCATCATATGTCCGTACCATCGTAGCTGTCCCTTTTCAATAAAACTCAGTATACTCTCCACACCCAGCTCCTCTCTTATATCATCATTTCTCATTCTATCCCTCCTCG
>JABUQX010102682.1:0-2500 GCA_015478945.1 Trachelipus rathkii
ATATATATATATATATAGAAAAGTATATATATATATATATATATATATATATATATATATATATATATATATATATATATATATATATATATATATATATATATATATATATATAGTATATATATATATATATATATATATATATATATATATATATATATATATATATATATATATATATATATATATATATATATATATATATATATATATATATATATATATATATTAAGACATACAGCCTGTCAGCGGAGACAGCTTCGATTTCCACGCATTCTTTCAAAAACTTACACTATCCTCCATCAGCTGAAGCATCGCGAACAGTCCATATCCTCTCAGGGCTCTCTCCGCAATCGTTCCATCTTCCTCTCGTCCTTACTCCCTCTGCTCTCTACCTCCACCTTCTACTCGCGACTCGTTCCCCTGGCATCTTTACTATATGCCCCCACCATCTCAATCTCGCCGTATCCATCCTGTTCAACAAAGGCCACACACCAACTCTATCCCTATCCCTAACCCTCTTCTCACTCTGTCTCTCCTCGTTTTTCCCACTATCGTCCTCATCACCTTCATTTCAACAGCTTAGGTCCCTTTTCCTTCCTTATTGTAATGCTCCATGTCTCTGATTCATACGTCAAAGTGGGTACTAGGGTGCTATTTATTGCTTTTTATTGCTCTCCTCAGTCTTTCCTCCACTCTGTACACCTCTCCCAACATCCTCCAAAGTTTGGCTCTTTGTACCAGGTCAGATCCCTTTCTTAAGTCCAAAAATGCTATATATGCTGTTTTATTACATTCCCAACTCTTCGAAATATATATTCTTAAAGCAAACAACAAGTCCGAAATTCTCCTGCCTTTCCTGTATATATATATATTGTTCCTCTCGAACTGTATCTCAATCACTCTTCAAAATCTTCTTTCTAAAATCCTTTCGCACACTTTCACTTTATGATCAAATAAAGCTATTCCCCTAAAGTTTCCACACTCTCCAGTATATCCTTTTCCCTTATAAGTGGGCAAAACAACTATTCTCTCCCATCTATCGGGAGCTACACCCTCCATCTAACATTTATTAATTTATTAAAAAGCTCCACTATTTTCTTCTTCAATTCTTCTCCTCCTTCAATCATCAACTCTATTGCAATTCCATCTTCACCCGGTCCTTTTAATTTCTTTATTTTTGACAAAGCTTCCTCATATTCTCCCATCGCTATCGGATTCAACCCTTCTACCTCCTCCCCCATATTTTGCTTCTCTTTCACATTCCTCCCTTCTTCTACATTTAGGAATTCTCCAAAATTTTCGATCCATCTCTCCTTTACCTCTTCCTGTGCTGTGAGTACCTCTCCTTTTTTATTTTCGATACTATAAAGCATCTTCTTTAAATTTTTATACGTTTTTGATAGCTTGAAAATCTTCTTCTTTCCCCCCTTTGCATCCTCTCCCAATTCTTCTGCCATTATTTCTGCCACCAGCCTTTTTGCCTTCCTCTTCAATATCTCTGCTCTGTTTCTTGCTATCACATATTCAACTCTTCTCTGTTCTGCTCTTCCTTTCAACCACCTACTCATTTACTTGTTCTTTTTACCCAATGCTCTCTTCACATCTTTACTACACCACATAGTGTGCTTCTTCCTCGTTCCTTCATTTCACCTCACTTCCAGCGTTTCTTCCGCTGTTTCACTAATAATTTCCTGCAGATTCATGTTTATTTCTTTCACATTCGCCAACCTTTCCTTTATTTTCTCCATATATTGCTCTCTCTTCCCTTGTTCTTTCAGGGCTTCCACATTTATTACTTTCCTTTTCTTCTCCAACCTTCCACTTTGTTACCTGTAATCTTAGACTGGTACCACCAATCTATGATCGGAGTCAAAACTGACTCCAGGAAGCATTTTAACATCCTTCACCATCCTGTATTTCAACATTATGAAATAATCGATGATGGATTTTTGGTCGAAACTTTCGGTGTTTTGGTTCTGTCTATATCTCGTAATCTTAAGAGATTTTCTTTCTTTGAAAAATCCATTCATAATTTTTAAATTCCTTCTCATACATAAATCTAAAAGCCTATTTCTTTCTGGGTTTCTCTCGTTTTTTCCATGTGAACCCAATATCCTCTCCGCTGCATTTCTTCTCTTTCACACTCTGGCATTAAAACCCCCATCAGTAGATATAGCATGTTGTCTTCCTCCACCCTCCACACTTTCCCCCCTTCCACCAAATCCATGAACCTCTCCTTCTCCTCCTCCTCTGGATGCCCCTGTTCTCCTTTTTAGGATATACCGTATTTTTATATATATATATATATATAGCAGCAGAGCAGAAGATAGTATATATATATATATATATATATATATATATATATATATATATATATATATATATATATATATATATATATATATATATATATATAATATATACTATATATAGTATAATATTATATATTATTAGTATATAAATATATATATATATATACTATATTATATTATATATA
>JABUQX010102682.1:10000-15000 GCA_015478945.1 Trachelipus rathkii
CAGGAATGGATGGTTAGATTTACTGATTTACTGATTTACTGCTTTAAAATCAGCAAACTATTTCACTTTACTGTGATATTTTATTCCAAAGAACTTTATTTTTATGTTTATGTCAGGTTAAAATTTTGTTATTTTTCTGTTATGTTTGGTAAAACTTTGTTATGTTGCAATTACCCGTTGGTGATTATGATATTTATACGAGAATATGATAAATTTTTGTTAAATATTGCGAAGTTGATGTAAAAAATTTGATACGTTAGCATTATATTCGTTTGTCTGTAATGATGATTAGACCAGGGTTATGCTAAAATTTTTGGTTAAATATTACGATGTTAATGTAAAATTAACATTGATATGTTACAGATATGCTTGTAAAAAGAGGGAATAAAGGTTACGTTTTGTACGAAGTGTTAGGTACTTTACTGTTTTTAGTGGCGAAGTTTGTTAATGTTAGTAGATTGGTTTTGTTAGGTTTGTCGTTGTACATTATATTCCTTAGTTCAGGTCATGCTATTTTAGCTTTATTAATGTTAAAACCTTGTTACGTAGCATATATTCGATAGTTAGTATATAAAACTTATTTTTTGTGTTATGTTTGCCGAAATGAATCTCGAAATTTGACATTGATTCAATAAGATCTAATAGATCGAAAGGTGCAATGGGTGGGAGGGGTGGGGAGGGATTGATGATTACTGTTTTACTGCTTTAAAAATCAGTAAACTATTAAAATTTACTATATATTTTATCAAAGACTTAATTTTTAAATGTTATTTTGATAAAACTTTGTTATGTTACAGATTTTGTTTTTTTTTTTTTTTTAATTTTTTTTTATAATTTTTTTTTAATTTCGTAGGTTCGTATAAATACATTAGAACAAGGTTATGCCCTAATTTTTGATTAAATATTCTGTGTTTTTGTAAAATTAACGTTAAATGTTAAAGATATGCTTGGAAAAAGTAATGAATAGGTTACGTTTTGTATGCAATGCTAGTTACTTTACTGGTGTTAAAGGGTGGAACTTGTTAATGTTAACTGTTTATTAGTGGGTAAGTTGTGTTAAGTTTGTCGCAGTACATTATTTTCTTAATTTATATGATGCAATGTTAGCTTTATTAATGTGAAAACATTGTTATGTTAGCATATATTCGCTGGTTAATATATAAAGAACTCATTTTTGTGCTATGTTTATCCGAAATGATTCTCGAAATGCAACGTAAATCAATAGTGTTAATGTAAAATTAACATTAATAATTGTTAGAGATATGCTTGGAAAAAGTGTGGATAGGTTACGTTTTGTACCTGTGCTAGGTACTTTACTGTTGTTAAGTATGGAACTTTGTTAATGTTGGTTGTTTATTCATGAGTAAGGTGTGTTAGGTTTTGTCATTGTACAATAGATTCTTAGTTCTGGTAATGCTATGTTAGCTTTATTAATGTGAAAACAATGTTATGTTAGCATATATTCGTTGGTTAGTTTTTAAAGAACTTATTTTTGTTCTATGTTATTGTTGTTGTTGTTTTTGTTGTTGTTGTCTAGCGAGAATATATACTCTTTTGAACTGATATGGTTCGTTCGTGCGTCGTATTCTTGCTTACTTTCTTCTGATTGGTTGAAAGAAGAATCTCATTACCTTTAAGGAATGTTTATACACTCTATTTTCTTCAGTAGGATATTTTTCACCATGCTGATACGGTGACATCTCCCCGCATCTCTACGTTTGTTGTTGATATCTTCACGAAGAGTTTCGTTATTTCCAACTATGTGTCATTTATATTTAATCGTAAACCGAATGGAGGTAGCTACATTGCCTGTATTCCAGCCAGAGGATCAAATAATAGACCCTTATTCAGTTGTGTTGATGGATTCATCAAGATTATCGACATCGCAGCAGCATGGGTAGAGGATAAGTGTGTGTTATCCGATGGATCGACGCGTAGTGAAATATCTAACTGGAAAGACAGCGTAAGTGGTTCTAATAGAATAACGTTGTGTTCTTGTCGGTGTAACGATACTAAAACCCTTGATGTACGCGTTTACTGGAAACCCATCGATCGTGTGACCTTCATGAGTACGTGTATAGGTTTCACAGTTCGAACAATCCGAAAATATTACAACATTGCTTAAAATATAAAACGAATTAACATCGCACCTTAAAAGATGTTGACCATACTTGAAGGACTTAATACATAATAAGCCCAACATGGTGTAATCTATGATATTTACACGGAAACATGTGGTTTCCCGTATAATGCAGTATACAGGAGTGCGTTAAAAACTATCAGCTTGGATGAGTTTACTTCTCTCCTGTATGAGAGAATGAGTGTGCTGAATCGTCATACGCCGAAAAATAGTTTAGTGTTGCTGAAGGCATTTATACTGACATTCTTTCAAAGGGTGTTGAATCTTTTGAGAGATATATAGAAACGTACCCAAGTTATGTTGAAATCCTATGTTCTCTGATTAGATGAATTAATATACTTAATAAACTTTTGTTTTATGCATTTATATGTTTTTATGTATTTATATAACGCTCTTTTTAATGAAAATTATATGTTATTAAAAAAATTAAAACTTGTTTTTTGCTTACTCTCGTATGTTCGCTTTATTGATTAAGTTGTTAATGATAGCTGTTTATTCGTCTGGTTGTTGTGTGTTATGTTCATAAGTTTACGGCTTTACTGAGGTATAAACTTACTTTGTTTTGTTCCTTTACCCGTTTAAGGTTAATGATGGTTAAGTAGGTTATGAATAAATTTTTAGGTAAATATTAATATTGTTAATGTAAAATTAATATTGTCATGTTGGTGAAATGTTTGATAAAGTGTGAATGGATTATGTATTTGTATGCCTTGTAAGTTACTTTTACTGTTAATAAGTTTGGACCTTTGTTAATGTTAGCAGTTTATTCCTGCTTAAGATGTGTCAGGTTTATCGTTGTATATTATATTCTTAGTTCTGTTAATGCTATGTCGGCTTTTTATGTGAAAACTTTGTTGACGGAAGCATACTAAATTTTATGATAGATTACAACAAGGTTATGGTAATTTTTGTTAAATATTACCGTGTTAATGTAAAATTAACATTGTTATGCTAGAGACATGCTTGACAAGGTGTGAATAAGTTACGTTTTTGCATGAATTGTTAGTTACTTTTACCTGTTGTTAAGTATGAACTTTGTTAATGTTTAACCGTTTTTCTTGTTTAAGGTGAGTTTTCAATAGTCGTTGTGGGTTATATTCTTTATTCCTGTTATGATATGTTAGCTTTATTAATGTGAAAACTTTGTTACGTCAGCATATATTGATTGATCTTTGTATAAAGAACTTGAATTTATGTTAATGTTTTAATCCCATAGTGATTACTCGAATGTGACTTGAAAACAAAGTATACGATAGATATAGATCAATAGATCAAGGAGGACAAGAGGGTGGCGGATGGTGGGTTTGATTACTGATTTACTGCGTTTAGGGTATGTAAAACGTTTACAATTTTAGTAAAAAATTTGACTTGAATCAATAGATCAATAGATCATAGATCAAAAGATCAATAGATCAATAGATCACACCTGGACAGGAGGTAGTGTGATGGTGGTTGATTTTAACTGATTTACTGATTTATTGCTTTAGGGTATGTAAAACATGACAATTTTAGTAAAAATTTGACTTGAATCAATAGATCAATAGATCAATAGATCAATAGATCAATAGATCAATAGATCAATAGATCACAGAAGGGCTGAGGAGGGCAGTTTTGATTTACTGATTTACTGATTTACTGCTTTAGGGTATGTAAAAAACGTAAATTTGTAAGTTATAAACAAAAAGAATAAGAAATTTTATTTATTTATTTATTTATTTATTAATTTTTTATTTTTCTTTAATGGTTCTGAAAACATTATTTTTGAAATCTACAGACCCAATAACATATATAAAGACACCAATATTGTATCATTACACAAATATTTAATAACTCGGCACAGCACCGGAGCAGCACCGGTGCAGCTGTCAACTCCTACTCCTCTGTGTCAGACTCCTTCTCTACTCTTTCCTTCTTTATTCATCTTTCATCCTTCTTTCTTCCTCCTTCGTCCTTTGTTTTGCACTCTGTGATTTTTTTTTAGTTGGGGCCCCTACGGAGGGGGCCCTAGACACCCTATACGGTTTTATAACCATCTTATTTGAGCTTTACGGTCTCGATAACCTATATAAAGACACCAACATTGTTGTAATACGAATGTTTATTAACTCGGCAACGCAGCGGCTCCAGCACCAGAGCCGGAGCCGGAGCCGGAACCAACTTCTCAGATTCCAATACCATTTCTTTCTAGAAATTACACTCTGAATCCTCTCACTAAATTTCAGCCTTATACGAACACTTCGATTTTTTAGGGGTGGGGCCCACCCCCTTATGGGGACATACGGGGAAGAAACCTCGTCTACGACGATGTTACGTCACCATCTAACCATTCTCCAAATTTTAGCACGATACGATAAGTTAAGAGTCAGAGGCAGGCTGGCGTTCGGAGTCGGAGTCGGAGTCAGAACCGGATAAGAAGAAGGAACCGCGGCGGAATACAGAGTCGGAGTGCGTAAAAACGATTCCTTACATGAATCGTTTTTCGACTCAGATTCGATTCCCTTCGGGAATCGAATCTTCGTATCAAATTTCAGTCTTCTACGATCAATTTAATTTTTTAGGGGGGCTGCGTCCCCTCTTACAGAGGAAGCATGGGTACGTAATCTTGTCTACGACGAGATTACGTCATCACGCTCGAGATGAACTCATCTTAAGCCTAATCTCACTCGTTCATTCGGACGCGTCAAAAGGGGCGTAGCGACATATTTGAGCTACGCTCTCGGGGGGAGGTACCCCTATATACATCCTAGAGACTTGAAAATTCGCGTGTATTGAGCTTAATACATCAATAGATTATATTCCAAGTTTCAGACCGATACCTCTTATACTTTTTGAGAAATCGCTGGTCGCGATCAAAGTGTTT
>JABUQX010102682.1:20000-21511 GCA_015478945.1 Trachelipus rathkii
AATGAAAGACTTATGGTGTTCAGTTTCAAAATCATGAGAAGAAAGTACCATGCGTTCCAGGTATATGCACCCCAACAGGGACATTCAAATGAGGAGAAGGAAGAGTTTATGGAGTTGATGGAGAAATGGGTAGGTTTGAAAAGGGAAGAAAATAGCATATATGACCTGATTGGAGATTTTAATGCAAGGGTGGGGAGCAGAAGGAGCGAAGTGGAAGAGGGGATAGGATGTTTTGGAAAGGAGGAAAGAAATATAGAGGAAGAGAGGCTGTTGGACATCTGTGTGAGGAGGGGTTTTAAAATCATGAATACATACTTTGACCACAGAGCATCACATAGATACACCAGGTACAGATGGAACAGCAACACGGGAGAGTTTGATCAGAAATCAGGTAATAGATTAATGTAAGCGAATTCAAGATAGGAGAAATGAGACTGACAGTGTGTAATTGGGTTCTAATACCGACGTGATTAACTATGGATGTCAGTACCACAGACTGTTTTTGGCTGATTTTAGAATTAGAGCAGAAAAGAATAATACTCATGACCAGTGGTTCTCAAACTGTGTGACGCGTCACCTTTGGGTGACGCAGCTTCACCCTCTTTAGGGGTACGCGAAAGATTTGAACTATTTTCATAATTGAACCTTCGAGTTCGGGTTTTTCCATTTTAAAAATTTAATGATTTTGAATTTTCCAACATTTTTTAAGTCATGATTTTAGTTAATTTTATCTTTAATTTTTTTTTTTAACAGACCGTGTTATAGAAAACAGATTTTCTGCTAAAGATGAACTTATCGATTATATTTTTAAAAAGCTGAATGCTCTGAATCTCTCCCTGCAGGGAAGATACATGCACATTTTGAAAGGGATTGAGAAAATTTCGGCTTTCATAAAAAAAAACTAAAAATTATGGAAAATAAAAATGAATCAAGATGGAGGCAAAGAATGTTTTCCAATATTGCAACACTTTTTTGACTTCAAATGGGGTTGATTTCTCTCGTGATATGAAATCCATTTTTGTAGAACACTTATCACAGCTTATTGCCAGGTTTGAGAAATATTTTACAAAAGATCATATGGATAAATTTTGCATAGATTCAGGAATCCATTAATTGTTGGCTGCTCATCTGATTTTACCTATGCGGAAAAAAAGAATAATCTAATTAAACTGTCTTGCGACATTCGTTGAAAATAATTAGTGTCATGGAATGAACAGAGATTCTAATGTCGGTAAAAAAAGAATATCCACTCCTGAAGCGGTAAACTCAAAAAATTCTAATTTCCATTTGCGAACTGTCTTATTTATGCGAAGGCTGGATTTTTAGGCTGTTCACTGTAATAAAACTAAATACTGGATGCAAATATTCAATGTAAGAAAACGAAATGATGGTCGAGCTGTATCCAGCATCTGATCCCAGATTTTTATGCAGAAATGTGTGGCGATCGGAGAGCATCCAATCCCCACTAATTGACTAATTAAGGTAAATTTAATTTTATTCTCACACACACT
>JABUQX010102683.1:0-2500 GCA_015478945.1 Trachelipus rathkii
ACTGTTCAGAGATGCCTTCTTTTTTGGGAGGCGATCGGACTAGTGGTAGAACCTACTGTACATTGTCTAACCGCGACGCTGTTGTCGATGGTTCGAGTCCTGGGGCGAGTGAAATTTTTTTCGTCATTATTGCAAATTTGTGGCAACAAGTATCTTGTGCGCATGTCGGCGTTCCTTGACTTTTGGTCGGTTGCTTCTGTAACCCATGAGCACCCCTGCAGAATGCCGTGTACCCAGAAAGGGTTCCAACCACCCTTCTGTGGATTTAAAAAAGGTTTCGAGTTTCAAAGCAGTGATATCGAAGCAGGAGATTTGAAAACTTCCGAGATGGCCTTCTTTTTAGGGGAGGCGGATGGACTAGTGGCAGAGCCTACTGTACATTGTCCGGCGACGGTGTTGTCGATGGTTCGAGTCCCTGGCGGAGTGAATTTTTTTCGTTCTTCTTATTGCAAATTTGTCGCAACAAGTATCTTGTGCGCATGCCGGCGTTCCTTGACTTTGGGTTGCTCCTGTTACCCATGAGCACCCCTGAAGAATGCCGTTCTAACCGCAGAGGGTTTTCCAACCACCTTCTATTGATTTAAATAAGTACAGATTTTCAAAGCAGTGATGTCGAAACAGGAGATTTGAAAACTTCCGATATTCTTTTTCTGGGGAGGTGGATTGGACTAGTGGTAGAGCATCCTATACATTGTCTAAAGGTGACGCTGTTGTCGATGGTTCGAGTTCTGGCGCAAGTGAAATTTTTTCGTCTTATTATTGAAATTTGTTGTAACAAGCATGTTGTGCGCCTTTTGGCGTTAATGTACTTTGGTAGGTTCTCTGTACCCATGAGCACCCCTGAGTAATTGCCGTGTAAGCCCAGAGGGGGTTCCATAACCACCATTCAGGGGGGGGGGGGGGGGGGGGGGCTGGTGGTTTGATTTACAGTACCGAGTTTCTAAGCAGTGATATCGAAGCAGGAGGTTTGAAAACTTCCGAGATGCCTTCTTTTTTTTGGAGGAGGCGGATCAGACTAGTGGTAAAGCCTCCTGAACATTGTCTAACGGCGACGCTGCTGTCGATGGTTCGAATCCTTGGCGCGAGTGAAATTTTTTACTTCTTATTGAAAATTTGTGGCAAAAGTACTTGTGCCATGTCGCGTTCCTTGACTTTGGTCGTTTGCTCCTGTAACCCAGGAGCCCCTGAAGAATGCCGTGTAGCACCAGAAGGGGTTCCAACCATCCTTCCGTAGATTTAATAGAGTAGTAGTTTAGAAGGCAGTGATATCGAATCAGTAGATTGAAAAACTCCGAGATGCTTCTTTTTGGGGGAAGGCGGATCAGCCTAGTGGTAAGGAGCCTCCTGAACATTGTCTAACGGGACGCTGTTGTCGATGGTCGACGTCTATGCACAAGTGAATTTTTTCGTCTTATTATGCTAATTTGGCGGCAACAAACATTTCTCTGCGCTTTCTCGGCGTTCTTGACTTTTGGTAAGGTGCTCTGTAAGTACCAGCCCCCCTTGACGAATGCGTGTAGAGCCCCAGAAGGGGTTCCAACCACCTTTCTGTGATTTAAATAAGTATTGAGTTTTTCAAAGCGGTGATATCAAAAGCAGGAGCTTTGAAAACCTTCAAGATCACTTATTTTTGGGGCGCAGGCGGATTGTCTATGGTAAAGAAGCCTCCCTGTAATTGTCTAGACGGCGACGGGCGTTGTGATGGTTCGAGTCTGGCGTGAGTGAAATGTTTTCGTCTTAATTTTGCAAATTTTTGGCAACACGCATGTTTGTGCGCATTGTCCGTTATTGACTATGGTCTGGTGCTCCTGCTAACCCAGGAGTCAGCCCAGAGAATGCTGTGTAGCCCAGTAGGGGTTCCAATCATCCCTTCGTTGGGATTTAAATATGTATCGAGTTTCAAAGCGTGATATCGACGAAGCAGAGATTTTGAAAACTTCCAAGGATGCCTTATTTTTTTTTTGGGAAGGAGGGATGGACTAGTGGAGAGCCTCCTTGAATTGTTAGCGGCGACGCTGTTGTCGGTGGTGTCCGAGTCCTGGCGCGAGTGAAATGTTTTCGTCTATTATTGCAAATTTGTCGCAACACGCATGTTGTGCGCAATGTCTGCGTTCCTTGACTTTGGTCGGTTGCTTCTGTAACCCAGGAGCACCCAGTAGAATGCCGTGTTGGCCGCCAGAAGGGGTTGCACAACCCTTCCTGTGGATTTAAATAAGCTATCGAGTTTCAAAGCAGTGATATGGAAGCAAGAGATTTGAAAACTTCCAAGATGCCTTCTTTTTGTGGGGTGGATCGGACTATTGGTAGAGCCTAATGTACATGGTCTAACGGCGACGCTGTTTGTCGGGGTTCGAGTCCAGCGCGAGTGAAATTTTTTTGTCTTATTTGCAAATTTGTCTGCAACAAACATGTTGCTGCCATGTTTACGTTGCTTGTTCTATTGTAACCGCAGGAGCACCCCAGAAGAATGACTTGTAGCCCCAGGATGTTTGAAGCCATC
>JABUQX010102683.1:12500-15000 GCA_015478945.1 Trachelipus rathkii
CATCAATATCCACTAAAATACTTCCCCACCTCTTCCTCACCATATCCTCTCCTCCTATCCACTCCCATCTCCTCCCTTAATCCTCTCCCCAACCCCTCCCTTCCTCTTCCTTTTTTTATTTACTTCTTTTATATTATATATATATATATATATATTATATATATATAATATATTACTATATATATATATATATATATAATATCCACATCGCATCCTCATGACTTTAGTGCGGATGCGGATGTGGCATGCAGATGCCGGCTGCGGATGTCATTGAAGTGTCGATGCGGGAGCGAATGCGGAATGTTGGAGAGATTTTAATTGCGGATGCCGGATGTCATTTTAATGCGAATGTCTGTGAATGCGGATGTGGATTGTGGAATGTTCTTAACATCTCTGAATATATATATATATACTCTATATATATTATATATGATATATATTTTCTATATATATATATATATTATATTATTATATAATAAATATATATATATATATATATATATATATATATATACATATATATATATATATATAATATATATAATATATATATATATATTTATATATATATAATATATATAATATAATATATATATATATATATATATATTAGTATATATATATATTATAATATATATTATATATATATATATAGTAATATATATAATATATAATTATATATATAATATTTTAATTATATATATATATATATAATATATATAATATATATAATATATATATATATATATATATAAATATATAAATAATAAATAATTATAATATATAATATATATATATAATATATAATAATAGTAAAATGTTTTTATCACCCTTGTATTTTAAAAGAAACGTTGTACTAGTTAAAACTGTTTTATTTAAAAAATGCACATATTATTTTCGAATTAAAACACATTTATCAGGTAAAAAGTCACTGGATTTAAAACATTTTGGAATTGCAACCTAACACGTGAAAATAAAAAATATTTGACAAGAGACTTTCGTTCCATTCAGGAACCTCTTCAGTTGTCTTGATATTCACGTTTCTCTTTTACGACTGGAATTGGAATTCTTCTTTTTTTTTTTTTTTTTTTTTTTTTTTTTTTTTTTTTTTTTTTTTTATTTTTTTTTTTTGTTTTTTTTTTTTTTTTTTTTTTTTTTTTTTTTTGGGATATTTTTAGAGTAGTATTATTTTCTTGAGGTTAGATTTTGGTGCGAAGCTAGTAATCAGATTTTTTATAATTTTTTTATTTTTTTATTTTTTTTAGCAATGTGTTGTTTGATACTTACTATTATATTCATACTTTATTTAAGGGTTTGTGATACGATTATTAGAGTTGTTGGGTATGTTGTTGGTAGTTTGTGGGTGTTTTGTTTCATACTTTTTTATTATGTTATGAATTGTTGGTGATTGGTGGTTTAGTATGTTGAGTTGTGTAGTGTCTAAAATATGTTCGCCTTTTAGAATATTATATGTGTTAAAATGATTTATGCAGAAGGTTTCTATGAGTTTCCTTTTGTGTGGGTTTGAGATGTGTAATAGAGGCTGCATTGTGTTGGTGTTTATGTGGTGGTTATTATGTGATCTATGTATTACTAATGAAGAGTTTTGGTTATCAGTCGTTAAGTCATATGTGTGCTGATTTTTTCTTCTTGTAAAGTCGTTTGTCTCACCAATGTAGGTTTTAGAGCAATGGTTGCAGGCTATGGTGTATATGCATTGGGCTGGTTGGGGATGTGGTTTTGGAGGATGGAAAAGTTTTTTTAAAGGTAGTGCATTAGTGGTAGTTAGTGTAATGTTTTTAGGTATGTATTTTTTGAATTGTTGGATTGTTTTTGTTGGAACTTCATAGAAAAAATACAACATTTAAATCCCTGCACACACAATTTCTATAGTTTTGATGTCACATCCCTCTTCACCTCCGTACCCGTACACACAACATTAACTATGCTAGAAAAATACATTTCTGATAACAACATACAACTATCACTCCCCTTCCCCATCATATTAGATCTAATAAAATTATCACTAGAACATAGTTTTTTTCAATTCCAAGACAATTTCTACCTACAAAAACAAGGACTCAGCATGGGTTCCCCCCTGTCCCCTACACTTAGCAATATATATATGGAATTAACAGAACTTTATCACATCCTCCCTCTTCCGGATTTACAAAATGCAAACTGGCACCGCTATGTAGACGATATTTTTGTTTCTTTACCCCATAACATAGATCCTAACAACATTCTACAACAAATAAACAATATACACCCCACTATACAATACACTATAGAAAAACCTACTAACTCATCCATACCCTTCCTAGATACATTAATTTCATGGCAAAACTCTTTTCATCTAAATTTCTCTGTGTACCGTAAACCCACAGCAAACCCAACATACATACACTGGTTTTCATCACACTCCACAACCATAAAAACAGCCACCCTCACTTCCTTATACACCAGAGCCTTCAAATTATGCTCTCCCATAAATTTAGGA
>JABUQX010102683.1:20000-25000 GCA_015478945.1 Trachelipus rathkii
CATTAGCAAAACATAAAATGTTTTTAATAAATTTGTTATGTCGACCCTGTGACAAACAAGAATCAAATGTATAGCTTAATGTTTCGAAAACGAACCAAACAAGAATCATAGGTAATGCGTAATGTTTCGAAAACGATCCAAACAAGAATCATAGGTATATTTGCGTATGTTTCGAAGGGAGGCAGTTTGAACAATTTCTCGACGTGTATCTTCTGATAACTCTCTGTGAAAACCGGAACAACATCACTTGTACATGTTCGCTCTGCACTGCTTGTTACTTACTTTAGTATTGTTAAGTATGGAACTTTGTTAATGTTAGCCATTTATTCGATCATAAGGTATGTTAAGTTTTGTCATGTGCGTTATATCTTAGTTCAGGATATGATATGTTATCTTATTTGATGTGAAACTTGTTACGTCTACGTCAGCATATATTTGTTGACCTGTATGATAATTAGGATAAGTATTGGTAACTTAATTGTTAAATGTTACTTAGTCATGTACAAAATAACAGGCGATATCTAGAGATAGTTTTGAAAAAAGTGTGATGGATAGGTTTTGTTATGCAAGGTTTGTTACTTTACCTGTTGTAGTATGAAACTTTTGTTAATGTTAACTGTTTATTTGTGTTTAAGATGTGTCAGGTTTGGGTGTACCATTTATATTCTTAGTTCAGGTTATAGTATGTTAGCTTTATTGATGTGAAATTCTGTACGTTAGCTATATTTGTGGTCATTATGATAATTAGGTTAGGTATGATAAATTTTGTTAAATATGTTACTATGGTTAATGTAAATAACAGTGATATGTTAGAGATATGTTTGAAAAAAAGTGTGAATAAGGTACGGTCTGTATGGCAGCATTAAGTTTACTTCCCTGTTGTTAAGTATGGTATTTTGTTAATTTGACTGTTTATTCATGTTTTAAGGTATCGTTAGGTTTGATGTTATAGTACATTAGATTCTTACATAAAGGTTATGTTTCGTTAGCTTATAATGTGAAACTTTGTTACGGTCAGCATATAACGTTGTTAAAGAAGAATCATATTCCATTGCGTAATGTTTCGAAAGTGGGTGGAGTTTGGAACAATTTTCTCACTTGCATCTGATAACCTAATGAACAGGAAATACAAACTACCAGCCTTGAAACGAAATTGGGCTGTAAGCACCCGAGTATTGAAACCTCGACTTGATCTAATGACCTCTAATGAAAACAGGAAATACATAAACAAAATCTGAAACGAATATGCTCGTAAGACCTGGGTATTTGAATACCAAATACGAAATGGAAAATGATCGAATGTACGCATGAACATAAAAAGTTACAGACAGAGTAGAAAACGATTAGGCTATAAGGCTTCTTCTACATGGAATTATTTGAAACGCGATATGGTCGTGTGTGTCATAGATACTTGTTCACCTTTTTCTGATTGGTCGAAGAAGATTTCTCGGTTACTTTAGGACTGTTATACACAACGAATTTCGCTTAGTAAAGACATTTCGCTGTGCTGCTATGATGACCTCTCCTTCTGCTCCTGAGCATGTTAGTGATTCTTCACGAGGAGTTTCGTTATTACCAACGATGTGTCATTTATATTTTTTCGTAAAACGAATGAAATGCGATATATTTACCTGCAATCCCATTCGGATGTGCAAGTAATAGACCTTATTCATTTCGTTGAAGAATTCTCAAGATTATCGATACATCGCGAGCTTGGTAAAGGCTTAGTATGTGTGATTCTGAATGCATCGCTTCTGATCAAATATCTATAAGAGGCGAGAGTGGTGAGAGGTATAATAGACATAGATGTTGTTTTCACTGCATCTGATAATTGTTAAAGTATTGATGTACGCAACTATTGGAAACCCAACGATGCTGTCACTTCGTTCGTAGTGTATAGGTTGTCACTGTTCATTCATTCGGAAATTTAAAAGTTTGTAAAATAAAAACGAATTAATAGCTCATCTTAAAGAGGTCGACATACTCGAGGACTTAATTCATATAGCTCATGGTGTAATCTATGATATTTACACTGAAACATGTGGTTTACCGTATAATGCGATATACAGGAGTGCACTAATAACTATCAGCATGGATACGTTTACTTCTCTCTGGCGTGAACGATTGAGTGCTGTTGAACCAAAATATGCAGAAAAATGGTTTAGTGCTGCAGGCTGTATTTATACTTACATCATTTCAGATGGAGTTGAATCTCTGGAGAAATATATAGAACTTGCTCAATTTATACAGAATCCTATGTCCTCTGATTAGACGAATTAATATATTTAAAATAAAACTTATATGTTTTTATGTATTTATTTAATGTTCTTTTCATTGAAAATTATATGTTATAAAAAAATGAAAACTTGTTTTACTTCCCCACTATGTGAACTTTGTTGTTTAAGATGTTAGTGCTTGGCTGCTTAATTCATACGATGTTGCTGTGTTAAGTATGTTATGCTCATAGTTTAACTCTACCGAGGATAAAACTTTGTTATAGATCAATAGATCGTTAGATCAATAGATCTATATATCAAGGATGGGTTGGGGAGGGCGGGGTATGTGGTTTGATTTACTGATTTACTGTTTTACTGTTTTAGTGTATGTAAAAATGTAAATTTTTTACGTTATAAACATAAAAAAGAATAAAAATTTTAGTAAAAACAAAAAGTTTTAAAGAAATAAAGTTAAAAATTAAAAGTTTTTTAAAAAAACAAAAACAAAAGTTTTAAAGAAATAAAATTAAAAATAAATAAAAGTTTTTAAAACAAAAAGTTTTAAAGAAATAAAATTAAAAATAAATAAAAGTTTTTTAAAACAAAAAGAAAAAAGATGTGAAAGGCGACGTTCTGTATGTTTTGTTAGTTACTTTACTGTTGTTAAGTATGGAACTTTGTTAATGTTAGTTGTTTATTCGTATTTAAGATGATGTTAGTTAATCTTTTGTATAGTTATATTCTGAGATTCTGGTTAGTTGTTTAGCTTTATTTGATATGAAACTTGTTTACGTTAAGCATATTTTCATTGATCAGTATGATGTTTAGGTCAGGTAATGATAAATTTTTGTTAAATTTACCGATTTAATGTAAAAATAACAGTGATATGTTCAGAGAATGTTTGAAAAAGTGTGAAAGGGTAGCGTTTGAAGCGATGCTAGTTTACTTTCCTTGGTTGTTAAGTATGGAACTTTGTTAATGTTAGCTGTTTATTCGTGCTCTAAGATATGTAGTTTTGTCGTTGTATATTCTATCTGATTCCGTTATGATATGTTAGCTTATTGATATGAGACTTTGTTACCTAAATTTAAACAGAACGAATTTTTATGATTGTTAGGTGAGATAATGATAAATTTTTGTTAATGTTACGGTGTTAATGTAAAATAACAGTGATATGTTAGTGAGAAATGTTTGAGAAAGTGTGAATAGGGTACGTTTTGTTGCATGTTGGTTATTTTACTGTTGTTAAGGTATGGAATTTGTTAATGTTAGCTATTTATTCGTGCTTAAGATATGTTAGGTTTTTCGTTGTATATTATATTCTGGTTCAGGTTAGGATATGTTAGCTTCATTGATGTTAAAACTTTGTTCTGTTTAAGATATATTCATTGTCACGAATGAATATTTGGGTAAGGTGATTGTAATTTTTTGTTAAATGTTACGCTGTTAATGTAAAAATTAACATGGATATGTTAGAGATATGTTTGAAAACAGTGTGAATAGGGTGTTTTTGTATGAATTGTTAGTTACTTTACTGTTGTTAAGTATGAAACTTTATTAATGTTAGCAGTTTATTGGTTCTCTTAAATGGTGTTAGGTTTTGTCGTTGTAACTATATTTCTGAGTTCCGGTTATTATATTGTAGCTTATTGATGTGAAGACTATTGTTACGTAGCAATATATTCGAAGGTTTGTTATAAAAGAACTTATTTTTAAGCTATGTTTATCCAGAAATGAAATTAAAAACAAAAAGGTTTTAACGAAATGAAATTAAAAATAAAATTTTTTAACAAACAAAAAGTTTTAAAGAAATGAAATTAACATAAATGTGTTTTAAAAACATGTGTTTTCAAAACGTCACATATCTAAAAGAATAGAAATAAATAATAAAATAAACAATCAGTAGTGCTGATTTATTAAATGAATATTTACTACATCAGTTTCGCGCCTGTAACTTCTGTTGCATTGTTAGTTACTTTACTGTGGTTAAGTATGGATCTTTGTTATTGTAGCAGTTTATTCGATCGTAAGGTATGTTAGGTTTTGTCATTGTACATTATATCTGTAGTTCAGTTGATGCTATGTTTGCTTTTATTGATGTGAAAACTTTGTTACGTAGCATATATTCATTGATCAGTATGATAATTAGACAAGGTTATGATAAAATTTTATTAAATATTGCCTATGTAATGTAAACATATCCATGATGTGTTAAAAAAGTGGAAGTAAGGTGTGTTAGGTTGTGTTTGTTATAGTTATCTTAGTTCTGATTATGACACGTTAGCAATTATTGATGTGAAAACTTTGTTACGTTAGCATATATTCATTGATCAGTATGATAATTAGACAAGGTTATGATAAAATTGTTAAATATTACTATGTTAATGTAAAAATATCCAGGGTTGGGGTAGGAGGGGTGAGGGGTGGGTGGTTTGATTTACCGATTTACAGGTTTAGGGTATGTAAAAACACAAATTTCTTAAGTTATAAATATGAAAAGCGTAAATTTTAGTAAAAACAACTGTTTACAGCATAATAAAACAAACAATCAATGAAAGTTTGTGTTAATGTTAACAAAATTATGACATGAACAATAGATCAATGATCAATAGATCAAGATGGGAAGGGTGGGCGAGGGTGGGGAGGCTTTCTGGAGGCGTCTAGAGGCTGGTTTGATTTTAAAAAACGTATTTTTTTAAGTTATAAACTTAAAAAGAATAAAAAAATGTTTTATTTTTTAAAATTTTTTTTTAAATTTTAAAATTTTTTAATTTTTTTATTTTT
>JABUQX010102683.1:30000-32500 GCA_015478945.1 Trachelipus rathkii
GTATATTTATATTTTATTATTTTTGTTAGTTTTAAGTTGGATAACAGATTATGTTGACTAATTTTGGGTTGGCGATCGATCAGTGGGGCAAGTAGTGTTTTATTGGGCGTTAAGGAAAGAAAATTGAATGAATGGCTTATAAATTAACGGTAAATAAATACACTAGGCCTAGGGCCTAGGGGGAGGAGGTAAATTAATATAGGAGATAAGCAAATTTGGTGAAAGTAGTATTGATAATTGAAATTTATGGATTATAATTAGTGATCATAATTACAGTAATAATAAAAATAATAAAATAAATATTAATATTGGAATATAATAATATAATATATAATGAAATTTAATAATGAATGATAATGAGTAATATTAATGAATAATAATAATTATATATGAATACATAATAATAATAAAGATAAAACAAATGTAAACATAATATTCAATTCGCCATCTAAATTATAGTGAAGATAATTGCAGTAAATATATAATGATAATAATACTAATAATATAATAGATAATAATAATAATATGAATAAGTAATAATAATTATATCATAATATAATAATAATATGAAATTAATAATAATAATATAATTATATAAGGACACTTAACTATGATTTAATTAACTGAATAGCTTTATTATAGCAGAAATATACTTATTGTATTTTCACAGCTTTATATTATATATATATATATATATGTATATAAGGATTAGTACTTTTATATTACTGAATAGCTTATATATATACAATATTTATATTTATATTTATTAAGTATTCTATATAAAAATTATCTAATGTAAATACAGTAATATATTCTTTATATTTATTATATTTATTATAATATATAATGAGAAAGAGAATTTTTTTTTTGTGTAGAGATTTGAGCGGTCATGCAGAAGACACCGCTCGAACTGCTTTCCTTATGTTGTTCGTTATTAGTTTTGTAACAATGATTAATAAATGGTTAGTAATTTTTTTCCTAAGTTCTTTCGGATTAAATGACCCTTCAGAAAATATATCTGGCCAAATTGCAAGAATTAAAGCATTAAAATAATTTAATATTATATTATTATTATTATTATTATTATTATTATTATTATTATTATTATTATTATTATTATTATTATTATTATTGCAAATGTGAGAAGGAATAAAAGTAAGCAAATTTTATTGTAATTTCTTCAAGTTGGAAAGTCGTTTTGCTTGTTATTTTTAAGCCGAAATTTCTAATATTAAAAATTTCACGGCTAATTAAAAGCGGAGTCAACGAATGCCTTTTATTTGAGCGTCGCTTTTCGTCCTTTTTTCGGCGATGCTCATTTGTTTCGCGTCCTTTTTGGATCGCGTTTTATGCACTTTTTTTTCAGCTTCAAAAATGAAACCGGATAAAGATAATGACGCCCAAATATCACTTTAATTTTAAAGGCAAAATAAATCTAGTTCCTTTTTTTTTCTTTCTTTTTTAATTTATTAAAAAAAGTGGGAAAAAATATAACCATTTGAATAATAAGAGAAAGTCATTAAATTTTATGAAAAAATGGCACTAAAGGGAAGAAACTAATATATATATATAATATCTATATTTATATATTGTATATAGATATATATATATATATATAATAATATAAATATATATATAATAGAGAGATAAAATATATATATATATATATATATATATATATATATATATTGAAAAAGGGATGATCACTGTGTAAAATTATGTATAATATATATATATAAAAAAAGGTAGAAGGGTAAAACGCAGGGAGCGAGAAGGAAATTAGGGAGAATGAAATGAAGGAAGAGGGACAAAGAAGGGAGAGAATTAATGAGAAAGAAAGAAAAAAAATAAGGTGGAGTGTAAAAAAAGAAAAGGACCAAAAAAGGCCAAAAGGAAATACGGTTTATCACTCCAACAAAATTACAAAATAATTATTTATAAGCAATAATTACCGAACAAAATGTTTATTGTTCCTAATTTAATTTTAAAACACAATTATATATTATATATATATATATATATAATATATATATATATATAATATATATATATATATATATATATATATATATATATATATATAATATATATATATATATATATATAATATATATATATATATATATATATATATATATTACCTCGAATATAGTGATATAACTAAGCAATTACAGTGTGTTGTTTTGGAATTAAATCTGTGGGGAAAAGAAAGAAAGATTGTTGGTTATAATTTGAGATTTTTTTTTGTCAATAAATTTGTTTTTTGTCGTTTCTCACTCTTGTCATTACGATTAAACCTGATGTTAACCTTTCGACCTTTAATAAATGATTTTGTTCGCTTGCTTTATTGGTTGTTTTTATTGTCTAAGTAATTTAAAACAAGATCCTTTATTGGGAGGCAATTTCCATTCAAAATTATAGAGATTTTTCCTCTTTCTTTTCCGTTACTCAGAAATTATTGTAAAGAAATTAAATCTTAAGAGAAAGGTAATAAAAATCA
>JABUQX010102683.1:40000-49987 GCA_015478945.1 Trachelipus rathkii
TATTTAAAACCTTTGTGAAGTGGCACATTATAGCGTAAGACGTGCGGACGGTTGCGGAGGTGCGGGACTTTGCGATGCGGAGGTTTGATGGTCTGAAAAAGTGCGGAGGAGCGCTAGCGGACTACGTTTTCTCGAGGTGCGGAGGTGCGCTAGCGACTACACCTAAATGAGCGGGTGCCCACCTCTGATTTATATATATATATATATATTATATATATATATATATATATATATATATATAAATAGGAGAGATAAATTTCCGTGTGTAATTGTATATATATATATAATTATAATAATATATATATAATATATATATATATATATATATTATATAGTAGTTAGGACGGTAATATTGCACCCCCGTTTTGTTGGGGGGTTTTTCCAATTTTTTTGACCACAGGAGCCAGGAACCTACCTGAGGCCTTTTTGAGCCCAATTTTTTACCTGCCCTTGACCTTTTTGGACTTGACCTTTTTGGGCTTGACCTTTTTTGAGCCCAAATTTTTTACCTGACCTTGACCTTTTTGGGCCTTGACCTTTTTGGGACTTTACCTTTTTTTCGACCAACCCTTTGGTCTTCCATGGGTCATTTTTGGCCCACGGTATTTTTTGAGAACCCTAATTTTTTGAGAACCCTAATTTTTTGAGAACCCTAATTTTTTGAGAACCCTAATTTTTTGAGAACCCTAATTTTTTCGGCAACCCTAATTTTTCGTCGGCCCTAATTTTTTGGCAACCCTAATTTTTTGGCAACCCTAATTTTTAGCACCCTTTCGAAGAAAGGGTGCGCCAAACGGTTGCGTCAGCAACCGTTGTACGTATTACCCCCCCTATTTTACGCCCCCCTAATTTTTTTTTCGACCGTGGGCAATTTTTGCCCACGGTAATTTTTGGCTAACCTTTAGGGGCTTAGCCCTTTTTGATGTCGTTACCTTGTTTGACCATGATATTTCCGACCAACCCTTGGTCTTCCATGGGTCAATTTTGGCCCACGGTAATTTTAGGCTACCCTTTGATCTTCCGTGGGTCATTTTTGGCCCACGTTAATTTTTGGCTACCCTTTGGTCTTCCATGGGTCAATTTTGACCCACGGTAATTTTCGACCAACCCTTTGATCTTCCATGGGTCATTTTTAACCCACGGTAATTTTTGGTCTTCCGTGGGTCAATTTTGGCCCACGGTAATTTTTGGCTACCCTTTGGTCTTCCATGGGTCATTTTTTGCCCACGGTAATTTTCAACCAACCCTTTGGTATTCCATGGGTCAATTTGCCCACGGTAATTTTTGATCTTCCTTTAGTGGCTTAGCCCTATTTTTTGGTGTCTTTACCTTGTTTGACCATGATATTTCGACCTTAACCTTACCATATATCCATGGGTCATTTTGGCCCACGGTAATTTTTTGGCCTTTCATTTAGGGGGCTTAGCCCTATTTTTTGACGTCTTTACCTTGTTGACCATGATATTTCGTCCTTAACCTTGCCATTATACCATGGGTCAATTTGACCCACGCTAACTTGATGGCTTGTGGTTCCCAATCACCGTAAAGAGTACCTAGTGATGTTCTATTAGTGTTCTATGAGTATTAGATGAGTGCCAGGTGAGTGCCAGGTGAGTGCCAAGTGAGTGCCAATGAGTGCCAATGAGTGCCAAGTGAGTGCCAATGAGTGCCAAGTGAGTGCCACATAGTGCCAAGTGAGTGCCACATAGTGCCAACTGAGTGCCACTTTTTTCAAGCCTTTTCTAGCCTCCCCTGAGCCTAGAATAGCCCTAATATGGGTGTCTACCCCTAGGTAATAAGGTATGAGGAATCGATTGGTGTATATTACAATCTGCTAGAATGCTTCCTACTATGAGTTAGTATTTTTATAACACTTATAGCATGACAGAATATATATCTAAAGAGTTACACAGTTGAGACAGTGATCGCAAACGTTTCCGAGTCCGCGTCCGCAGGTCAGCCCCTCCGCGAAACCGCCGCCGCGTGCGCCCGCAGGCGCAAAATTACCGCGTAACCGGCGGCCGCGTGCGCCCGCAGGCGCAATATTTCCGCGTAACCGCCGCCGCGTGCGCCCGCAGGCGCAATATTCCCGCGCGAATGAAAAATATATATACTATAAGTCATTCATTTTTATTTCATACTTAAACATTTCAAAGAATTTCTTTTCAAATATACTATGAGTCATTCATTTTTATTTCATACTTAAACATTTTTATTAAAAACATTTTCGCGAACCTAAAACTGTAACTCATTACAGACCTATTATTTAACACATATATTTATTAACATTATTTTTACTTAATACTTTTTACTTAATACTTTTTAATTTATAAATTTTTAAAAATTGTATGTAAGAAGAAAAAAATCCAGAGTGTCTGATATATAATCATTTTATTTTACTACAATTGTACGAAATTTTACTAAAAACATTAACATTACATACCTTAAAGCAGTAAAGCAGTAAAACAATAGAGGTGTTACCTAACACCTAGGGGGGATTAGTATGCTTTTGTTTTACTGCTTTACTGCTTTAACTTTCTGCTTTACTGCTTTAACTCACTGCTTTACTGCTTTAACTTCATATGTTTTACTGCTTTAACTCATGTTTTACTGCTTTAACTCATATGTTTTACTGCTTTAACTCATGTTTTACTGCTTTAACTCATATGTTTTACTGCTTTAACTCATATATTTATTAACATTACATACCTTAAAGCAGTAAATCAGTAAATCAATAGAGGTGTTACCTAAGGGATTAGTATGCCTTTGTTTTACTGCTTTACTGCTTTAAACTTTCTGCGTTTACTGCTTTAACTTTCTGGTTTACTGCTTTAACTTTCTGCTTTACTGCTTTAACTTTCTGCTTTACTGCTTTAACTTTCTGCTTTACTGTTTTAACTCATATATTTATTAACATTATGTTTTCTTTTATATTTTTTATTTTTGTTTTATTACTTTTTATTATTTCTATTTTTATTTTTGTTTAAATACTTTTTTATTTTTAATTTGTAATGTAAGAATAAAAACACAGAGTTTCGGTTATATAAACATTTTATTTTAATAAAATTGTACGAAATTTTATTAAAAACATATATTTTAACTGCTTTACAACTTTAATTAAACTCATTATTCATTATCTACTTAACGAGTATGGATGTGGAGAAATTTACGTTCCGAAGTCCGGCTACATGTCTTGTAGCTGGACCAACAGGTTGTGGTAAAACCTTTCTATTATTAAATATTTTAAAGGAAACGGAGATTTTTGAACAAAACCCTGTAAAAATAATATGGTGTTATAATGTTTATCAGGAAAAATTTAAAGAATATAAAGATGTGATTCAATTTCATGAAGGCATATACGATATTAGATCGCTGGACAATATACAAGGCCACAAAATTATTGTATTAGATGATTTAATGCACAAATTGAATTTGGAAATAGCAGAAACGTTCACAGTTTATTCTCACCATCTAAATATCTCTGTGTTTTTCATAACGCAGAATATTTTTCATCAAAGCAAGCATATGCGAAGTGTTTCTTTAAACACACAGTATTTACTGTTGTTTGGACAGCGAAGAGACATGAGTCAAATTAATGTATTGGCAACTCAAATGTTTCCTCTTCAAAGGAAAGAGTTCTTAAAAGTATATAAAGAGGTTACTTCAATCCCCCACGGTTATTTGATGTGTGAACTTCACCCCAAAAACACGCACAGAGTGTTGCTCCGTACCAACATTCTCCCCTATGAGATAGAAACTGTATACATACCTGAATAATGAGTGCTCTAGTTGCAAAGTATTTACCTCTTATAAAAAAAATTTAAAAAGTTGAAACCATCTGAAAAACGTAAACTAATTAGGGAGGATGAGAAATTCATCCAGTGTGTATGTGAAGTCTGTTTAAATCTTATAAAAGGAAATGTTCCTTTAAACAGGCCTCAGAAGGTAAAGCTACGTCGTTATAGAAACATCATTAAAAAAAACTCTCCCTCAACATAAAATTTGAAAAATAAAAAGAAGTTACTACAGAGAGGAGGAGGAGTATTCCTGCCATTACTCTTCTCCGTTATAGCACCCCTGATAACTAAGTGGTTGTCCCCATAATGAAGAAGGTTGCTGTACTTCCATATAATGAGTATGAGAAAATGAAGTATAATAATACAGCATATGTACAGAATTCAGTTCCTCAGATTCATCATTCACAACCTCAATATGGACAGTTATTGCCGCACACTGCGCAAAATCCACAATCACAGTTTCATCATTCACAAACCCCATACACGCAGATATTACAGCCCAATGCTTTGACATTACAACCTCCTCTTTCACATCAGCAGCAACAGTTGCACCAACAGAATCCTTATATTGTGAACGACTCATTATCTTTCCAGCAGCCTCTACCTCCTAGCTTATATGATCCTAAAGTTGAACAGATAACCAAATATGAGAAAGAAGTGTACAGGATATTAAATTCAGACATTAACATCCATGAGAAACGCATCTTATACCAGGAATGCCATACAAAAAAATTGATAGATTCTTAAAGACTGGCACCTACATCCATCCCGTAACGTGTCCCGGTAACCCGATGATGTAGATATACCTAATGAAGTAAAACTTGAAGTGAAAAATGAAGATAAATTAAAAAATATCCTAGAGGAGAGCTTACCTATTAGAGTGCGTAAATCAGGAATAGCTTTATATAATATTTTAAAAGACCAATTAACTTTGAATGAAGCAGGACAGATCGTAATTGATGATGAAATAGTTAAAGGATCAAATATTGTGGATTTGATAGCTGATCTCTCACGTAACTGGAAGAAAGGCCCTGTAAAAGGATGGAATGATATCAAACAAGAACTTCAGACTATTAATTTCCCCAGAACTTTAATCTTAAATACAAGCCGATTAGCAGACTTAGATAATATCCCCATGACACCTAGACCTGATTCAAGTCCATCAGGCACTTCTTACGCATCAGATAAATTTAAACGTGTTACCAGAGCACGACTAAGAAAAACACCTTATAATAGGTCTAGTTGGATTAAATCGTAATTATGTATTATCATATATATTTAGTTGTAATGTTTGTGTATAAATAAATGTTATTTTAAAATCTTTTTCTCTTTCTTTTTCCCTTGTGACCTAATATCACATTTTTGTGACAAATATATATATATATATGTATATAGTCATATAGAATAGATTGATATATATATATATATATATATATATTATATATATATATAATATATAATATATATTATAACGCTTACACGTGTGTCAGTAGACAACATGGCGGCGAAGGAGGTAGTTGATAAGTATTACTTCAATCTGAGGGAGCCAAATAGTTTTGGGGGTTTCACTAGGTTTGCTTTAAGGTATCCTGATATTGAGAAAAAAGAGTTAAAAGCATATTTAGAGGGTGAAGAGGCATTTACTCTACATAAACCTGTAAGAAAAAAATTTCCTACACGGAAAACCATATCTCCGCAGCTCGATAGCATATGGCAGTTAGATTTATCGGAAATGATTAAATACAGCTCTTATAATGAAGGTTTTCAATATATACTTTTTACAATTGACGTATACTCTAGATACTTGTGGCTGAAGCCAATAAAAGATAAAAGATCAGCTACAGTTGCCGATGCTGTACTTGAAATTATAGAGGACGAGCGGAGAACACCTAAATCATTTTGGACAGATTCAGGAATGGAATTCAAGGGGCGAGAGTTTCAGGAGATGCTCTGGGAGTATGGTATAAGCTATTACAATACATTTTCCGTAAACAAAGCGGCTATAGTTGAAAGAGTACAGCGTACTATTAAAGAGCGCATGCATAGGTATTTTACTAAAATGAATACTTTTAAATATATTGATATACTGGACGATCTGGCTTATTCTTATAACAGGTCTTACCATAGAACTATAAAGTCAACTCCTTTAGAAATGTCAAAAACTAGAGGCCGTAGAACCCATCTACATGAAAAAGAAAACAAAATAAAAGATAATTCAGGAATAAAGGTGAATGACTATGTAAGAGTTTCTCGAACAGAAGAAAGGTTTAGAAAAGGATATGAATCCGGTTGGACTACTGAAGTTTTTAAAGTGCACAATATCCGACCATTCAGTCATGATAGTTTAAAGTTATATTATCTGGAGGATTTAAATGGTGAAAAAATAAAAGGCGGATTTTATAAACAGGAAATACAAAAAGTAAGGTTCAATCCTGTAACTCATGAATATAAAATTGAAAAAATATTAGCTACGAGAGGAAAAGGGAAGATAAGAACAGTTATCTGGGTGCAAATGGAGGGGATACCCTTGCTAAGTTTAATAACTTGAATAAAAAGCAAGTGAAGTTAAGAATTATTAATCAGTGTCATTACAATCATGGAGAGTGTAGATCACTTTTATATAACTCTCCCGTCTTCAGCCTCCTTGGATTTACATCCTGATAATAAACTCTCGGATTTTACAACTGTGTTAATGAACCCTATACAACTTGAAAGAGATGCATACGAAGTAGGATTATGTGAAATTATATTAAATACGGACATAGAAAATTTACCTCACAATCTATTCTGGATGTTGGTGTACAGAAGTGTAGAATGTGTTGAAACTATATTACAAGTGAAAGATACTCGTGATCTGCCTAGGTCCAGGATTGGCCCAAAAGAATACTTCTTTGAAGAATTTTCTTTGCGGAAGTCACATTTTAAATCGGTGCCTGCTATTTTCAGTCATTTAAACGTTCTCTTTGATATGAGTATTATGTGTAAGGATCTGGTATACAAAACTGAAATGCGTACCTATGAAGATAAAGTAATAATATCTTTAAGATCAAAAGTAAGTGTAAACCTGCGAGACCGTGACACGTTTTTTCTCAGACGTTCACCATGGCAGCGTAAACATATTCGTAAACGTGATGCTGAGTTGGATATACTTCATGATATCCCTACTATGTTGAAGAGAGTTATACTATCTGTGGAGAATAAACCCTTGACTTGGCATGAACAAAAAGACGACGCAGACCGTGTACTGCATTATACATGTACCCCCTCCGATATGCTCAACCACCCAGGTATGGCTTATGTATATACAAATATAATTGATCATCAATATGTAGGTAATACTAAAGCTCCTTTATTAAGAGTAGTATATTTTCCAAAAGAGAGAAAGTTATAACATTTCCTAATGTTCATTATCTACCTCTGAATAGATCAAATTTTGACTCTGTACGCTTGCATATAAAAGATGTAGAAGGAAATCCCTTCCCCTTTACATACGGTGCATTGTTATGCAAAGTTCATATTAGAAAGAAGCAGATGCAGTAATTACAGGATAATGGAATATATATAAGAGGTGTAGTCAGATATATTTTTCATTCCTTAACATACTCTCACAGTGTAAAGATAGTATAAGAAAGATACTCCTGTAATAATGGACGAAGAAAGGGTATTCAGGGGGACAAAAATGCAGAGGGGGTATGGCCTTGGTGGATTTTTTGCCAAGCTATGGAGAAGTGCAAGGCCTCTACTCAGGAAAGGCGGTGAATATATAGGTAAAAAAGCTATAAGAACAGGTTTGCATACTATTCAAGATATTGCTGCAGGAAATAATCCTCGTACAGCCTTAAAAAGACGTATAGCCGATGTTTCAGATGAGATGTTGGATGATGTTAAGCGTAAAATAAGACGTAAAATGTCAGGTCATGGACGAGGGGGCAAGAAGATTGTCATAAAGAAAAAGGCTAAGCGGAAAAAAACTCTAAAGAAAAAATGTATTGATGTATTTGCTATTTAATTACTAACTGATAACTTTTATACGAGCTGTGTATATAAGTAAGGTTTTTCATGAAAATGTTCATTATACGACCAGAGCTCGCACATGCAAGATGCATTTCCTTCATCCTTCTAGTCCTGATTGTTGTAAGAGTGAATTGGATCTCTTCTCCATGAACCCTACCCAGATTAGCGTTAGCGAGTCCAACTTTATCAGTATTAATCCTTTGCATTCAATTACCAATACAGATGTTCCTCTAGAGTTCAATATTCCAGGCACTTCTGATCAGTACTTAGATCCCTCTAATGTGTTTTTATATGTAAAAACGAAATTGACAAAACCTGATGGTACAGATCTTCCTACGGGCGATGACCATATAGTATATACAGAATCAAATTTCCTGTATACATGTTTCACTCAAGTTGAAGTCTATCTTAACGGAACTTCATTAGGGGCATCAGCTGCTAATTATCCTTATAGGAGCTATATAGAACATTTGTTAAATTATTCAGACGATGCTAAACAATCTCATCTCAAATCATGTGGTTTTTACAGTTTCAAAGATGAAGCTGCACATATAGATAAAGCAGCAAAAGTCATAAATAATACTTATGAATTTTACGGACGATTAAATGGCGATATCTTCTCTCAAGAAAGACTCATTCTACCATCTGTAAATATATATACTAGAATCATTTTATCACGATCAAATCCTAAATTTGCTCTTAAAATAAAAAGTAAACCTACTGCTACAGCTGTATGTCCTGAACCTGTTTTCAAACTGCTGGAGGCTTATCTCTATGTTAGAAAAGTGAAATTATCACCCCAGCGACATTTGGAAATTGAAAATTCGCTTTTGAATACTACAGCAAAGTACCCTATTAAGAGAGTTGAAACCAAGATATTTAATTTCACTCAAGGATTATCGAGTATCAATATCCCTAACATTGTGAACGGAAATTTACCACAGAAAGTAATAATAGGGATTGTGGAACATGAAGCCTACTCCGGGAATTATAAAAAGTCACCCTATAAATTCACACCTTTCGGACTAAGGGTATCAGTTTACATGTGAATGGACTACCTCACGGACGTGATATTATGAAATGTTATACAACGAGAACCTATCTCTCTGTACGCGTCCTTTTTACGACTTAATAGCCAATACTGTATCATGTAATGATAGCGGTACAGGTTTAAATCTTGAAGAATACGCAAAGAATAGTAATTTATATGCGTACGATCTTACTGCAGACCTTTCAGCTTGTAACGCCTATCATTTAAACATTTTGAGAAAGGGCACCCTAGGACTAAATCTCTCTTTTGGATCGATTCTACAATCACCCATCACTGTAGTAGTCTATCTTGAGCATCCTCAACTCATTGAAATTGACAGAGTACGCAACGTACTTTTGAATTATTAAAGATGAATGAAGAGGAAATAAAATCGGTGTTTAAAACCGAACCTCGCTTTTTAGGTGTGTTTGCTATTAACGAAATAACTCTGTTAAAGTTGGAGAAGACACCTGCTTCATATCAAATACATTGCCCGTCACATCCACTCAACAGGACATTGGAATTTCCGTTTTAGAGCAAAAAACGATACGTCACTAATTGATTCTTTGAACTTAAAATTTATATTGAATAAATCATTTTTTTCAATTATTTTTTAAATATAATAATGTAAGCTGTGTAAAAACTATGTCTTACCCTGTTCACCCTTATATTCCAATTTATGCGGAGTCTATTGTATTTATTTCATTATAATGATTTTTTAAATAATGTATCGTTTAATAAACTTGTAAATATATTTGATGTTAAAAATTTGTATGTCAATGATTTTATAGTTTCTATATGTAATAAATGCTTTAAAATGAAAAAACGCGATTTTACTTCCCTTAGCAAGTTATAAAGGTTTTAATAAAATTTCGTACAATTTTATTAAAATATTAAAATGTTTATATAACCGAAACTCTGTGTGTTTTTATTTTTACATAAAAAATTAAAAATAAAAAAGTATTTAAATAAAAATAGAAATAATAAAAAAGATAATAAAACAAAAAATAAAAAATATAAAAGAAAACATTAATGTTAATAAATATATGAGTTACAAACAGTAAAGCAGAAAGTTAAGCAGTAAAGCAGAAAGTTAAAGCAGTAAGGCAGGAAACGTAAAGCCAGTAAAACAAAGTAACTCTCTCT
>JABUQX010102684.1:0-7500 GCA_015478945.1 Trachelipus rathkii
AAGAGAGAGATCATTCCTCTATCAACACAGCAATTCTAACAGACTTTCGTCATTATCATGTCTTTCCCTACCGCCAATGGAACTATAATTCTCTGCCCTCTGCCTCTCTTCCCACTCCTTGCATTCAAATCTCCTAATAAACAAATTTTATCATTTACCCCGAAACTTTCCCAACATTCATCTCAACTCACTCAAAATTCTTTTCTCTCTGCCTCCTCCCTCGCTCCATTTACTTTGGTGCATCCGCGTCAGTATAAAGATCAATACCGGCACAACGATACACAATTTTACCCCCGATCTTGGATCTGAAAGTTTTCATTTTAACAGCCAAGAGCGTTGTGATTGCGTCCGATACTCCTAGATCTACTAGTTTGGCACATTGTATTTAACTTATAGGTGATCCACGAGACGTCTTTCTCATAACTATTCCTACCCCTTCCCTCGGCCCCTTCCCTCGCCCTCACTCTCTCGTTCACTCCCGAAATCATACCCTTAAATTTTTCGCAAAGTCCATCTCCGTTCTATCACTTTCAGCTTTGTTTCTGTCAACCGCTAGCACATCCAAGACCTTTTTCTTCGAACCGATGTAAGCGCATCTTCGTTGCCCTTTTTCAAAATCTCATTTATCCCTCTCGACATTCATAAAACGCCACTCTAATCTAATCTCTTTTACCCATCCTAACTCTTTACTCCCCCTTACTCCCTTTTATCCTGACCCTCTTATTCACCACTCTACTTTCCACTATTCTCACACTTGATTCGGCTGCACGTTTACCGGGATCCCACAACCTGAGGCACTTCCCAATACCTCAAGCTCCAACCCCCGCTCAAACAACCACACCCTAAAAAATCCTAAATCTATATTCTAAAGCTAATTCACAATATATAAATAAAACTTAAATTAAAACTTATGTTGTTTACGAAATTAATACTTTGATGTATATTCTTCCTACTTTGAAGAGAATTATTATATTATTATTAATTATTATATTATATATATAACTATATATATATATATATATATATATATATATATATATTTATATATATATATATATATACTATATATATATAATATATATATATATATATATTATGTATTTTTTATTATAATTATATATATTATATTATATTAACATTTATAAGAGGATGACTCCGTTTATAAACGGGGAAAATTTTCGATAAAAAAAAACAACGAATTTCGAGTATCTCTTTTCTTTATTGTAAGCAATGTTCTATTATTTAGCGTTATTGTGCATATATCTAGTGAAGTTTTTCATATTTATTAGGTAAATTTTCTTGTAAAATTATAAAATAATTCTAGTTATTATAACATTTGTAGAAATTAACAAAGTTTATATTATTATTATTATTATTATTTTTTATTATTATTTATTATTATTATTTATTTATTATTATTTATTATTATTATCTATTATTATTATTATATTATTATTATTATTAATTATTATTTCTTCTTATTATTTTAAAGCTTTAATATGAATTTGTTTTTTTTTTGTTCTTTTATTTTATATTCTTCTTTATTTTCGATTATTATTGTAATTTATGGGAGTATTTTTATTTAAAAAAAATCCACCACGGACCCGCGAGCATAGCGGGGGACGTGGGGTAGCGGCAGGTGTTGAGTGCATGGAAGAGGGGGGGGCCGAAGGCCCCACCCGGAACAAAAAATAAAATATATAAAAATATCAAATATAAATTTATATTATCACGGCGTCTCTACAAACTTTACGTACATTCATCAAATTTTAACTGAAATAAATTGCCTAAGCTTTTCTCATTTTTATAAGACTATAGGTGTGAAGCACAAAAAAATATATAACATCACTTTCTTATTTGACTATTTGATTGTTAATTTAATATACAATTAATTGAAAATCGCAGCGATTTCTAAAGAGCTGTATATTATACCTAAAATCTGATCAGAAAATTATTTTACATTTTTTTATTAATTTTCGTTCCTGGAGTCAACCTCTTATAAATGTCCTATATATATAGACTATATTATATATATATATATATAATAGTATAAATCATATATATATATATATTATATATATATATATATATATATATTATATATCGTACTGTTCATATAGTATATTGATAATATATTATATATATTTATACTATTAATATATATAAGTATATATTACTATATATACTTACGTACAGGTTTATATATATTATATATATATAGTATGTATATAATATATATATTATATTATAGTATATCTAACTTAATATATATATATATATATATATATTATATATATATTATATAATTAAATATTGGAGCAGGGCGTATCCAGAAATTTTATTTTCGGGGGGGCAAACAAAAATGTTCTTTATATATATATATAATATATATATTATATATAGTATATATTTTAATATATACTATATATATATATCTATAATAATATATATATATATATATATATATATATATATATATATTATAGTATATAAATATATATATATATAGTATATATATACTAAGTGGAAGGACAAAATATTAAATTCCTAAAAAGAAAAAATGGAAGAATTTATATGAATTAACTAAAATCATCTTACCTAAATTGTTAAATTTTAATTCACCTAACATGAGAGGAGCGAAGTCGAGATAAAATCTTCAATTTTTATTTCAATATTTCGATGTAGTAGAGGAGGGCAAGTTCAATAAGTCTTTCATCTCCAATAGTATTTTCTCAGTAGATTTTTCAAAGAAAGTTTTCAATGTTGAAGATCCTTTTTCTACTGAAGGCATTAAACACGGGTAAAATTTGCCAGTATTTGCAACAGATGTAATATTTGGAAATTGTGACTGCGACAAGAAACTAGCTATCTATTGCTGTTTTTTTTTGGGCGACTGTGCTGTGATGCCATTTTTCAACTTCCATAATCCATTCTGCTTTTACTTAATCTTCATTTGGGCTTTCGAGATCTTTCTTATAAATATTACACAATCTTTTATCTCCTCATATGGCACATTACACCCATTCTATGACAAATTGCAAGGAAAATTTAAAACCTCTCTAATGCTGATATTAGATAATTTTAAAAAGTGGTATAAAATGGATGTCGGCGATCATAAGGTCTGTGGGTCGGACAGTAGGAATGTTTGGATCTGTATTCTTTGGAATTTGTTAATTCTTGTTACCAGCATTTCAATACTCAGTTCAGATTCAGAAGCGCTTTTACACATTCTTCAAAATCAGCTGAAATTCTAATGTTGTATTTTCTCTGATGGTTTCCAAGTTTAGTTTTAACTAATATGGACTTACGAGAATTTTGTATCCAGACAGCGCACGAATTTAGTTAGAAATTAATTTAACTTTTGCACTTTATATTATTAACGAATATGATACTTAAAAATTTTTAGTGTCTAGAAAATTTAGGGGGGGCCATGGCCCCCTGCCCCCTAAATACGCCACTGTAATAATAATATATAATAGTATATATAATATATTATATATATATATATATATATTATATATATATATATATATAATAAATACGTCTATATATATATATATATATATATATAGTATCGCATGACACGGTCAGCTGCCTCAGCAAAGGCCCGCAGGGACAAAGCGGGATCAGTGGTGGCCACTATGCCTTGAACTTGTGGGGGCAACTTTTGCACGAAAAGTTGCCGGAGTATGGCCTCCTCCCTGGGAGATGGGGAATCCCCGAGCTGTGAAAGCATCCTAGATAGCAGCTCTGTAGGGGTCCTGTCTCCTAAGGACTCCCCCCTCAGGAGCTGCTCCAACTTATCCTCCATAGAAGATGAGAGGCGTGCAAGGAGCACTTCTTTTAGGGAAGTGTAAGGGGTAGAAGAGGCGGATGCTGTGGCCAGAGCATCTCTTACCTTCAAGAGATATATAACTCTTCAGGGAAAGCGGCTTCTATCTGCAGGAGCCACAGATCAGGTGCTTGGGAAATAAAGGCAGGGAAAGAACGGGTGAAAGCCATTTTGTGGGACAAAAGAGAGGAAGACAGAGAATACAGTATGAAAAAGGAAGATTCCTAGACTAAACGTAGGTACGTGTGTCTATGTGAGCGGCTAATAAGCACGGCAATAACACTACAAGACCAGTGATGGACACGGTATACTCCCTACCAGGGCAGTGTTGGCGAAAGCATAAACCACAAAGGCATACCCGTTTATAATAATATATATATATATATATATATTATATATATATTATATATATATATATATATATATATATATATTTATATAATAGTATATACATATAATACATATATACATAATATATATATATATATATATATATATATATATATATATATATATATATATATATATATATATATATATAAATTATGGAAATATATAATATATATATATATATATATAGTTTACAGTTGTCCACCTACCACTCCGGGCAGAGCCTATTCAAAGAGGGGGTGTTGCACGCCTCAATAAGTCAAACACTAACGCAAATACGCAGATGGAGCAACAGACGCAGGCTTTGAGTGGGGGATGATTAAATTCAGCAATGAAACACAGAAGAATGAAAGAGAATTCCACAGAACAGATGTGCAGGTGAAAGAAGGAAGACCGAGCGACTAGCCTGGAGTTATCCTTACATCCAACGACAAAACTCATGTGCAGACACAGCACCCTAGTGCAACGAGGGCGACGTAAAGGTGAAGGTACGCGAGTGATAAGCTCCCTCGAGCACCCTACCGGCTGCGGTACCTATAGCAAAGAGATAAATTTATTAATAAAATATATATATATTATATATATATTTATAATAGTTAATTTTAGTATAGTATATATAATCATATTATATATATATACTTATATATATATATATATATATATGATATATAATATATATATATATATTATATAATATATACTATATATATCTATAATATATATTATATATAAGTGTATATGATATTCGGCTTATATAGATTTATATATATATTTATATATATATATATAAAATTAATGGAAATAATAATAAAAATTATAATAGTATTAATAAAAATGTAAATATTTCAAGAAATATTATATATATAAAAAAATGTATATGCAAAAGAATAAAAATTACTAAAATCGAAATTAAGGTTAATTAATAGTTAAATAATATTAATGATTGCTTGTGGCTGGGGTCTCTTGCTTGGAGTATGGACTGATGTTGCAAAAAAAGGTCCGTTGATGGTAGTTGCTATTGGTACCTACCTCGGCAGGTGCGAAGACGTGTGTAACTGAGAAACCGAATTTTCTCCACATTCATGGGAGACTGACTGTCCGGGATAACCACTGTAGACTACGTGATTGAGTCCTCTACAATTTTTGAAAGTTGATTGAAAGTTCCAAAGACAAATATCAACATTTTTTGAGACTGTTCTGTTGTGGGTTTACATACACACGTTTCAAGATAGGACCCTTGTCATAGCCGGCTCCAATCCAGAATAAAACTTGAACCCCAGGCTAGAAATAAAAGGTCGGAAATACATCCTGACGAGGAAATTCTAGTAAATTCTCCCCAGGATATATCCATTGACAACTATATTGCTATAACACACACACACTAATATATTATTATATATATATATTATATATATATATATATATATATATATATATATATGATATAACTATATATATATATATATATATATATATATATATATATATGTATATAGTACAGTACTTTGGCTGATACTTGTTGGGAGTATCCGAAGTACGGTATCGGTATTAGTATACCAGTTCCTTCTACTAGCCTAACAGAAATTGGACAGAGCCTTCGGCCGATGCCGAAGCTCTGAGTTTTATGAAAGGAGCCTCAATGCTACACCTACATTACATTCTCATTTCTGGGATACCCCGAGAAATACAGAACCGAGGTGTTCGCACCGATGCTCCTTTCCGCTGGGGCCCTACAGAGTATAGCCGTGGCCTTCCGGTCTCAACCGAAGCTAATTTGTGTCCTAGCTATGCTATTTCTTGCCTTAGGGCCTATTGCGCGATAGTGCACATGTCTACCACTGGTGCAATAATATAGCCTAACACTGGTTTGTACATTTAGTATAATAAACGATTATTATATTTAGTATATTTAGTTATATAATAATAGTTTTGATTACGTACCTTTGTAAACTTGTGGTTGAAAAACTGCGTGAATGAACTACACGCTATATGTAGATTCCAGGAAATGCATGCAGGCGAAAAACTAGGCTAGGACTTAAGGCAATAAAAGTGACCAGGACAAAGAAATGCTTAGAGTCTGTTCGACCGCTACAGTACCCCCTTTCAGTGTGCTGGTCAGGGTTCCTGTTAGTTCAGGTAGCGGCTGGGAATGTGAACCCGACGGCCAGCATGCGTCCTTCTTTCACCAGTTGGAGGATCTGGAATGGAGCGAAGGACAGGTCCATGAGAAGGTGGAGAAACACGCCCAAAAATTAGAACTAAGCTACAACTACTAAACAGCATTTGTTATTTCCTTGTACTCTCTTCTCTCTCTCATTCTCGTCTTCTCTCTCTGTTCTCTCTCGTCATCTCTCTCGTCTCTTTATATATATTTGTATATATATATTATATATATATATATATATATATATATATATACTTCTACACAAATTATAATATATAATTATATATTAGTAGATATAGTATATTATATACTTAATTTTTGGTCGAACAATTTATTCCATAGAAAATAATAGGAACTTGAAAAATGTGTTGTTCCGAAAATCGCTTATATTGTATATTTTTACTGTATGTAATCCGAGCGAGAGATGTGTCAGCGTTAGTAGCTTAATAAACTTACGTTGGAACTAAAACAAATTTTGTTCCGGTCTGATTTTTTTTTCCTTTTTTGAGCTTCACATTTATTCTCTTTAAATTTCGATCATTTTTGCAATTTTAACTGATCGTTTTTCAAAACATTTCATTCTCATTAATGTAAATTATATATATATATATATATATATATATATATATATAGCAGTATATATATATAATATATATTATATATATATATATATAATATATATATATATATATATATATATATATAATGTATTATATATAGTATATATAGATAAGCAGCACCTCCTTGCAAACAGAACGCACAGAGCCGCACTGTCAATTATATATATAATATATATATATATATTATATATATATTATATATATATAGTATATATATATATATCTTTATATATATTTATATATATATATATATATATAATATATCTATATACACCCCTTATCATATTTATACTATATACCTATATATATATATATATATATATATATATATATTATATATATATATATATATATATATATATATATAATATTATATATAATTATATATATATATGTGGTGTGTGTGTGTGTGTGTGTTTTATATATACGGCCCCTATATATATATATATAATATATATATATATATAGTATATATTATATATATATATAATTAT
>JABUQX010102684.1:12500-15000 GCA_015478945.1 Trachelipus rathkii
GTATATATTATAGTTATTATATATATATTATATATATATATGACCCGAAATACTCGGTTACATTCCTTATATATATTATATATATATACTATATATAATATATATATATATTATATATATATATATATATATATTATATATATATATATATATATATATATATATATATATATATAATATAATATATTATATATATATATATATATATATATAATATTATATATATATGTATATATTAATATATATAAATATAATAATATTATATATTATATATATATATATATATATATTATATATATTATATTATATATTATATATAATATATATATATATATATATAGTATATATATATATATATATATATAATATTCTATTATATAATATATAATTATATATATATTATAATATATATATATATATATTATAATACAATATATATATATATATATATATATATATATTATATATTATATATATAATATATATATATATATTATTATTATTTTTTAACAAACACTGCTTAATCGCCGAGTCTTAGCGGGTAGTGGTACGTGCAGCTTCCCTAATTCATATTTACCTCATCTCGCCCCCACCCACCTCCTCCATTCCATTCTATCTCTCGCCAACACCCTACCTTCCTCCACCCTCATCCTCTCTCTTCCAGCATTTCCTTTTTCCATCCATCCACCTTCTTCTTGTCTCCCCCTTCTCTCCTTCTATCCCTCCGCTCACCAAAACCTCCTGAACCATCTCTGTTCCTCTCCATTCTCTCCAAGATGTCCAACCTCTAACATTCCCTTCTCCGTCTTCTCAACCAACGCTATCTTCCAATTCACATCTCTCTCTTATCAACCATACTATTCCTAATCTCTCTCTTTTATTAACATCCCACAGTACGCGCTCTGCAACCCTTTCATCTCGAACACTTCCAACTTCTTCTTGGACCTAGCATTCAACCCCATGTTTCACACCCATATAGTACCGCTGGAACACATATTTTTTCAAACATACTTATCTTAAGTTTATGTGATAAATCCCCCCCTTTCCATAATTCCCTCAGACCACTCAATGCTCTCATTCCTTCTCCTCCTCTGTGATCTATCTCTTCCTTCATCCTTCCCTCCCTTACCCAAATCCATCCCTAAATATCTGAAAACCTTTTATCTTCTTCTAATACTACATCCCTCCTACTCTAATAATCTCTAACCGCATCCCCTCATCTGTTTCCCTCATCTCAAAACCACTAACTATCTTATCTCTATCTTGGATTTACTAGACCCTTTTGTCCACACACTTCTCAAACCTTCACACCAAATACTACTATCTTCTCTCTTATTGTATTATTTTCTTAAGCCACTAAGGCATATCGATACCGCAAATAGTATCATTTACTTCCGCATCTATCACCTCTATCCATCAATTCCACCCCCCTCTCCTCCCTCATCATTCCTCTGCAGACACTCTCCATAAATAAATTGATAAAGCCACGGTGACATTCACATCCCTGTCTCCACACTCCTCTCTTCTACCCTCCAAACATCCACTCTCCGCCCTCCTAAACTCTCACACACAGTTCTGGCTATTCCTATAAAAGGCCCTAATACCTTTACCTAATTACCCCCTACTCCATTCTGCCAGCACTTCCATAATTCCCCCTCCTTCCTGCTATCATATTGCTTTCTCCACAGATCTAAAAAACACCCATACACTTTCCCTTTCCTTTCTATCCTTCCTCCACAAGCATCTTCATTGTAAATACTTGATCCACACATCCCCTTCCCAACCCTAAATCCTCCTTGTTCTTCCCCATTCTCTCTCCTTAAATCTCTCAACCCTTCTCAATTAGAAATTTCTCCATACCCTTTCGCCCTACTACACTCAAAAGACAAATACCTCTATAATTCCCACACTGCCATCCTAATCCCCTTCCCTTTATACAGGGAACCATTAACAACCCATCTTCCTCCAATCCTGGGGAACTCTCCCCTCCTTCCATACATTTTATAATTAATATAACCTTACTAACATGCCATCCTCCACCCTCTGTCTCTCATCTGTAACATTATTCCAACCACATTGCCCTAACCATCTAGACGCTGTGGACTTTTCCTTTTTTTCTTTAGTTTTATACGCGCTAATAATTTCTTCCATTTGTATTTCCATATCCCCTTCCTGCCCACTTCCCCCCCCATCCTCACCTCTTGTAAATCCTCCTCATCTCTCCCACTCCCATTTCATTCAATAATCCTCTAAAATATTCCCCCCATTCTTTTCCTCACCGCTATCCTCCCCTCCCTATCCATTCAACCTTCCCCTCCGCTTAAACCCTCTACCCTAACCCCTTCCATCTTCTTCTTTTTTATTTACTTCTTTCCAGAATATCTTGCTCCCTGATTCAAAATTTTCCGTCACTTTTCTCTAACACCAATTCATTATTTGCATTTCTCTTCGCCTCTATCCACTGTCCTCTTTGCTTCGCACTCTAACCCTCTAATATTCC
>JABUQX010102685.1:0-12500 GCA_015478945.1 Trachelipus rathkii
CTATGTAAGAGGACACCCTTTAACCTTCTTGTTGAAGAGTCAATAAAATTCCCATTCTTCCATGATTTCTAGGGCAACCCTAAGCCATTCTATTACCATTAATATTTTCTTGCAACTAATAACAGACCATAACTGTATCTTTCTCTCCAAAGTGAACGGCGAAAATTTATCTCGAAAACTCTTCCTCTATGCTGCTGGGTACAGTAAATGTTATCCCTGGATGCCAAGAAAATTACAGCAATTTGAGACATATGTTACTCTTTTGATAGACTACATCATCTAGTAACAGTCTGCTGCTTGATTTCAAGGTATCAACTAACGAGTCGTCTAAATGAGACGATGTCATCATTTCCTTCAAATTCCTGATGCGAAAATAGTAAACAGCTGCAGGTTGGACCTCGGGGGCCATTGAGGAATTGGGCGTCTGGCAGAATGAAGATCAGGATAAACAACATGATGCTTGTTTTTTCTGTTCACTCTTTGAATGAAATTACTAAACATTAAAACTCATGCAGTGAGACGTACTCATGTGATCTATATATTAAATGATTAAAAAATTAGTAAAATAACATATGTAATAAAAATTTCTTACCAAACTAATGCTCAGTGAGGCAAATAAATAACAATCTGTCACATGATATTCCTTCTCGCCACTGCATCGGTATACCAAAAGGTAGTGAACTAATTTTGCCTGCCTTTACTCCATCTTCTTAGATTTTCAGCACATGTCTTGCAACAGAAATGTGAAGCAAATTTCTTATCTTGATCACCTAATTTCCTTTTGAAATAAGCATGGTAGCTTGCTTCACCAAATGACGTTATTTTGGATGCTGTCCAGTACAATATCTATCTTCCCTATATAAAACAATCCTCTGGTATATTTTTACATCTTTCTCGATCATTTTTCGAATTATTACATATATATATATACGTTCTATAATATTATATACTATATATTATACTTATATAATATTATATATATATATATATATATATATAAAATATATATATATTATTCTGTGTACATTTAATTTTTCATATGTATATACTATGTTTGTGAGATACATCTGTTATATATACTATCTAATTTATAAGATATATTCATATATATATGAATATATATATACATATATATATTATTATAAAATATAATATTAACCCTATAAAATCACAAAAAAAATTGAACATTAACTGTAATCTGTAATTGCAGGCAAACAAAAACAATTTCACTTGATAACCAACTATATCACTGACACTTAGGAATGTAAATATGATACCTAATGTTCCTTTAACACAAGAGATGCTTTGTTCTCACATGAAAATCAGCTTCTTATAAACAAACATAGCGGTGATACAAGCTACATCAAAAAGTGCTTCAATTACCAGATATGATGCTATACCATAATGTAAATAGATGAGCAATCCATCAAGATTGTTGCATCTATATAAATGATTCCTTTACTATTTTACTCACAAACAAGGAAGTATATTCATAGTAAAATTATTGTGCAAACCTTGAAGTAGATCGTAAAAATATTAAAACTAGCGTTAACAATTCTCTACCTCATTAGAAATTAAAAGGTCATACGCGAAAAAAAACTTGAACTGTTCGATTACGCAAAAAATACCATTAGCATATTTCGAATCACGGCGCATTAAATACATAAGAACTTATCTGAAAACAAAACCTGCATAGCAAAAATTACAACAGACCAGTGTTATCATTGATATGCTCAGCTCGCATATTCGATAAAATTGAAAAAATCGTTTTAAAAAAACTATTTGAGAATCATTTGTTTTTCACTGAATGAGTTTTTTTAATCAATTATTTGATTAATACTAAACACACACACACACACACACACACACACACACTACACACATATATAATATAAGATATATTATTATATACTATAATATAATATACTATATATATATATATACTATTATATATATATCCTTCCATTATATATTAGTATATATTTTAAGTATATTATATTTATATATATATATATATATATATATATATTATATATAATTACTTCTTTTTGGATAGTTTTCAATCATTTCACTACATCTTTTTGGGAATGCGTGTTTCTTCATCACTACTTGGACTGTAGAAATTCTTCCAGTGAAATCTGTTATTGATTTACTTTCAGAAGGTGGTTCTGTAGATTTCGTTATTTTTCCTTTTAATGGATGGCGAATTTAATAGACTGTTAGGATTGAAGTTTTTCAACGAACACAAAGTGATGATAACTTGTTCTAATATTGTGTTTTACAAAAACTTGCCTTTATAACGGCGGGGATCTAAGTAAGTTCAATAGTATGAATTTCATTAATTTCTACAGAACCACAGCGTTTTCTAGTTCTAATTTTATTACATCTTTCATTATTTCTAAACCATTTTATCATTTTTTATTTGAGATGGTTTTAAATTGCTTCCTTAGCGTTGAGAATTAATGGTATTATTCGGAGGACAGAAGCTGTAGAGGCTCTGATGTTTTTTGCATCCCTAATCTCATTTGACGCTAATTGACTTTTCATTTAATTATTATTGAACTTCCAGTTGTGCTGCAGAAAATCATGAGTCTTAAATCTTAATTACCACAGTTAGTCGTTGTCCAATGTCTCTTCATTTAAAGTTTTACGTTCAAATTCATCTTCAGAGTATTCTGCTTATTAAAAATTCTTTTTCAACTACCTCGACAATAAACATCCGCGCAAGGCATCCGCAGGGCAAAGCGCGGATGCGGATGCGGATCCTCAAAAATGTGCGAGGATCGGCTCCGCGGATGCGGTATGCGGTTGTGGATGTTCACCTGCATCACTCAATACTCATATATATATATATATATATATAATATATATATATATAATATATATATACTATATATATATATATAATACTATATAATATATATTATATATAATATAATAATATCTATATATATATATATATTATATATATATTATTATATATATAAATATATAGCAATATGGAGAGTGAATTCTTTTAAAAAACTTAGAAAAATGACTAAATCATTTAACATTGGAATGTTATAATGATTGCAAGTTTACTGATAGATTACATAACAAGAGTGACATTCATAATGATTACGTTTGGCAGGAAAGTGTTAGGTTTGGCAAATACAAGACCAGAATGTGTGGAAGGACGAATCTCACTTGTTCTTCTCGTATATGAATCTATATATTGGCTAAAAAGCTAGAACCTATCTTTAATAGCTATAGCTAGTACCAAGGATCTAAGTACTGTAACATCAGTTTGATGGCTAGTTGACAGATTTTAAAGGACAACCAGTAAGAAATAGAAAGTGTGATTTTCAAAAAAAAAACCTAGAACTTACTTTCTCAATAACAAATTTGCGACTGCACCCACTCCCTATGTGCAATTCATTTCAAATACAGAATTGGTTACCCAATTTTAGATAATAATATACCTATACCTATAATCTTATACTATATATAACCCCACCGGAACAGCCATCAGACACACCCGCCAACAAGTAGAATACCGCGCAACTCGTAGCACCGACGTCAGAATTCCCATCGAACACGCCGTCAACTCGATCACAACAACACAGAACAACATCCACCAGGCCCTACACGAACAGCCGTAACTCCTCACGACTGACCCGAATCAGCTACCGACAACTCGCGTCAGAGCTAATCAACATAAACTACACCTACGCAGCCACCCCCTTACACCTTCACGATTATACACGATCAGGCGCTCCGACACTCTCAACCGCATCATACCAAACGCAAAAGCTATCTCTCGATCAATCTCACTAGCTCGGAACCAACGAACGACTCACCTAATCCCAACTCCCCATCATACACGACGCCTTAATAAAGCCTCGACAATCCTAAATCCAAAGCGACAACCATAATCAACTACCACACTCACTATCAGAAAGGCATGTTAACCACGCCCTAATCCATACGATCTCATACACACACCTTACCTAACTAATACTAACACTGAAATACCAACCAAAGCCCGGACATATGAATCCAACGGAACTCATACCATACTAACTACTAACACAACCACCACGGGACTATCTAGTCGATGTACAATCCCACATCACTCTCACATTATCAAACGCATCTCCGATCTACCGATCGACCAAGAGTAACCAATTTATGTATTTGAAGTCATCGAACTAGAACACATCAGGAGTGAGGCATTGATGGCAAGTCGCAAATTGATTATGAGGAACCGTAGTTCTAGGTCTTTCATCTCTTCGAATCATCTTCTAATTCTACTGGTTCCGTTACTTATTACCACTCCTGTCCTTAGCCACATTTTCACCCACACATGTTACACAGATACCTTAGATCCTGTACTAGCTATCCGACTATTAAAAGATGAGGTTTCTAACTTATTTAGCCATACCTACCAACAAGTTGACATATACGAGCAAGGAACAAGTGAGATTTCAGTCCATATCCACACCAATTCTGGTCTTGATATAAATTGCAACCAACCAACACTTCAACTGCAACATCCAGTACATCACGCTCCAGAGAACACTCCACATATCATCTAGTAGCCGATATAAGGCTCACTTCTGCTCCCGTATCTACAAACGCTGTGAGAGGCTCCATAGGTGGTTGATCCACTATGGTAACTTGCAAAATTAAGGTCTTTTGGGGAGCCCTTATAATATGATAATGAATGATGTTCTCTGAGCTCTCATCCTCCTCTTTGGTTTCCTTCCTGTTTTCTTTTACTACTGCTGGTTCTGGTTCATTTTCATAATTAATCATAGTTACGGCAGGTGAGTTTTCCCCAACTTGGTCATAATTATCATCAGGTGGGATGTCTTTATCACTAACTGTAACTAATACTGACACCTGTGTCAACTGGTCCTGCCCGTGAGGGCTCTCAAAGATTGTTATTGGGGGCACCTGGACCGATGTCGTTTGGTGAAAAATTTCGCGAGGAATCTCCTGCAACCCTCCAGGATCATCCTCTTCAACATCAATTCCCCAAGCTCCCTCTTCATACTCGTCTGCTACTTTGGCCTCTGGCATGCGGTTTTCCATGCCAAAGCCCTCTCGGTTCCCCGATCTTTGTGATCTTTGTGGGCAGTCTTTACCCAAATGTGCGTTATTACAAAAGGGACACGTTATTCGCGATTGGGCCACAGGATGACCTCGGCCATTGGGACAATCCCCTACCAAATGTCCTACCTTTTTACATTTTAAACAGCGGTTTTGTTCCACATAGCATTCTTCTTTGATGTGTCCTCGTTTACCACAATGCATACATTGTGGCCGATTCCAACATTCACTCATATTATGGCCTCTCTTTTTGCAATGATTACAGATGGGAATTGATGAACCATTTTGACTTCTTCGCTGACCTCTTCGGAATTCGTTTGTTGGGATTTGATTTGTTGTTCCGTATCGTTGTGGTCTATAACCATTTGATGCAATTGGGTTTGCATTTCGAGTAGCATTGTTGTTGTTTCTCTGCGATGTTACAGCTCTAAGCTGGGGTTGCGTTTGCGTTCGTCTGCAACAACACACTCCCTCATAATTATTATATGTTGGTAAATCCATTCGATGTTGCTTGGGGATGGTGGACATTTGTAATGATTTAGTCAAGTCTACTACTTCAACCGTTGGATTTTCTTTTTTCTCTTAGTTCCTCTATAAACCTTGTCCACCATGACTACTAACTGTTCCCAAGGAATTACTGAACCCTGAGTAACCTCTACTCCCAATAATGCATCTTCCACTCTGGTCTTGACCACTTCTGGCACACTCTCTAAGAATTTTTCTCGTACCATGGGCATTTTCTTTACCTCATTTCCTGGAAATGCTCTTTGCGCCAATCCCAACAATCTCAACGCAAACAGTGGCACATCTTCCTCTTCTTCCATCATTGCTTTTGTAAATTCTGCTGTTTCCGTATTAGCTTTCTTCTTCAGTTGTTCGCGAAACCACTGCAAGAGTTGGGACTTTACGAATAGATATTCGGCTGATGTCGCTGCGACTATATGGTAAGCCTCCAACGCTGAACCTTGGAGATGGCTTCCCAATAAGGCTACCATTCCCTCTGTTGATCCGGGGTATTGTACAGCACAAAACTGCTCGAATCTGTCGAAAAACTGGACCATTGTTTCCCCAGTCTCGATCTTAAATTTGCCCAAAGGAATCATCTTCTTGGGTTTCCTATCGACCTCCATAGCGGATATCAAGGCAGTCATCTTTTCCATCAGCTTGGTGTTCTGTTGCAACACTGATTGAAAGAACTGAGCATCCACGGTAACTACCGCTGGACTCTGCGTCGCTCATTGATTTTCTGGATCTGAATTGACAACACTGGACTGCATATTAGTTTGATTAAGTGGAAGTGGGACGGAATCCGTTGGTGGTGTTTTCCCATCTTCGGTTTTCCCGTCACCTATTAAGTCATTCATCCCGTCGGTCATGATTGTTCAGACGATAGTGGCGGCTGAGTGACACTTTGACAACACTCAGCAGCAGAGCCGGTAGTATTCCTACAAGAAACAACTACGCTCTGCTACCACTTTATGTGGTAGGTTTTGGTCCCCACCACAATTGAAGCAAGTACACACCTGTAAATCCAGATGAATCTCTTGTCTTCAAGAAAGTCTCCTCACTGAGTCTGATGTTGTACTTCGAAGGAGGAGTTACGTTCTCTGGGTGTGGGGGTAATATAAATCTCTGTCTAGGTGGAAGCGTGTCGATTTTTCCGTAGCTGCTTGTTTCAAGGAATGGCTCTTGATAGTATTTAACCTTTTTTTCTCTTCTAGATTAATCGTCTACTCAAAAATACAGCTGCTTCTAAATGTCACCTATTAAAATTATTAAGCTGGATTAATCTGCTCTAAACTCCCAAGTAAATTATGTTACATAGATTTTTGCAATATTTCAGAATTTTTCAGCCACAACGATTTGGAGGTTACTTACACTTTTTCCCCCTTTGTTACTCAAATTTCAATTACCATCAAGCAAGAACTTACAATGAACCCTCTGCAGCCTTGATAATTAAAGAAAGACAACTAATGGCATTTATTAAAAAAAATTATGAAAAAAAATTAAATCTTTCCAAACAAAACCAATATTAATAATTAAATAAAATGAAAATTATATATATATATATATGCATATATGCATACATATAGATATCCATATGGAAAAAAAATATAAACAAGAAATAATGGAATAAAAAACAAAAACAAAGTATCAAAATTATATAAGACAAAAATAATAATAAAAAGTACTATATACCGGTATATACACCTATCTATCCTCTGGAAAAAGGGGCAACAATAGCAAATCGGCTTTGCGGGGGCGTGGAGTCCAGTGTGTGTGTGTATTGAGAACAAGGTTTTTTTTTTTATTTAAATCAACAGGTCTTCCACTCTCCCGCGAGCGAAAGATATTGCTCTCCCTTAAAAAAAATCTTTATATTTAAATATTACAATTAATTTTATAATTTGGAAAAAAAACTATACATACACACATATATATGTATATTTTTATATTTCTCTATTTAATTGCTATTCCGATTTGTGACAAAACAACACAAAAATAAATAAAAATTTACATTAATGAAAACTCTAATTTCAGCTTCTACTAAAATCTTATTTAATTTATGTAACTATTTATGGTCTGCGTAAAAGGAATTTTACATCTACTCCACCATTCATCGGCTTTATATTATCTTCATGCAAGTTGATCTTTCCTCCTAGAAATTACGATGAAGAGCTATCCGTATCCGCTGAAGGTGCTTTGATTCTAACAAAAATTCTCCAGTCTTAGCGACAACTCTAAATTTAGATTACAGGTTATATAAAAAAACTAAGGAGATGGATGAAATACCTTAGGAGGTGATGATGCCATTTTTGGCACAGGAATTGGTCAACCATCAGGTGTAACAGGTCGGGAATCAGGACTCCCCCCCCATTAGTGCGGCAAATCTCAACGAAACCAAAAAACCCGATTTATCACTTCTTCTTCTATACCGCCGCATAGTATGTCTACCCACCCCTGCCACCACAATGATAGACGACGCTGATGTTACCATTAGGATGCGTATACAAGACTTGGACCTTCCGCGCCACCTTCACTAGGGTTACATAGTCCTGAGATAACATACTTTCCGGCGAAATCTACTCGTGGAGCTAATACGAAACCCAAGAATTAATAACCCACCTGTTTCACAACTCGCATTTATCTACCAATTAATGCTTCAACTCATAATAATAAAGATATATACATCAATTTCCTACCATTAATTCATATATAATTATCTACTGTCGCTATACACACAAAACAAACACATACTATGACACAACACTATAATCTTTCATCTTTAATATTGCTACTACACACCGCTTCCATTATAAGGCCCGATATATTGTCCTCAACAACGAGCTAGATATACTGTTGTTATAATCTGATTATCTTTATACAGATTTTTTCTTCTTTTCGTTTTTTTCTCCTTCTTCATATTTGATAACTTTTGGTATGGATATATCGTTTTATTTTTTTTTTTTGCTTTCTCCTTTTAGATTTTTTATCCAAAACGTATTCAAATTACCAAATATCTGTAGGGAGAAACACACCATGAGATGATGTCCTCCACACTATACTATAATATACTACCTACAGTCAATATATTCTATATATTCTTATATCTATATATCAAACACTATTATATGTATATATATATATATATAGTATATTTGTATACTAGTATCTATAACTATATTATACATATATATCATAATTAAACCGGTATATATATACTATTATATTATATATTATATATATATAACCTATATATAGTATATATTATATACTATTAAAACTCCTCAGTAGTATATAATAATATTATTATATATATAGGATATACCGTATATATATATATCTAGTATATATATATATATATATATATATATATATATATAATATCTATAGGAAGTACTTCAGAATATATTATAGGATGTTCCAAACCTTACGAAATTAATAACGGGTAGATAGTTTTATGTGTAGGTCAAACATTTTCGTTAAATGAACCATCTCACCCAATGCCCCCAGAGGGGTGTATTCGCATCGGACGAGTTGCGCCGAGCATGTAGCACATGTAGGTACAACAATGCAATCACGTGTCAGACATATATATTTATTATGTGCGGTTACAATGTATCTTAAGAGTGTTCGGCCTTTCTTTCCGCGGTGGCACAGGCCTTGATATCGAATGTAGCACGACACAGCACTTCTGTCGAGCACCTTGACGGTCTGGTTGATGAGGTTGAGGCATGCCTGGTATTCTGGTGCCGTAGATCCGACGTACTGACTGCGAGCGTCGCCATACACGCATACCTTAACGTGCTCCTATAGGTGAAGAGACGTTAAGTAAATCAGCAGCGGGTGTCAGAATCCGACTCGAGCTTGTCCTCTGTTTGCCATCACTACTTTTGATTGGCTCAGGCCCACCAACATCTACACTTACATTACCTTATTATTAGGGATATCGATCCGGCTTAATCTACGCAATCGGGTCCACCGGCCTATCCATTGGTTCGCCGAGTGACCATGAGTGTGCCCGGAGGGTTGCAATTGGATTTGAGTCCACAGGGGCATTGTGCGGGAATGTGGATATGGGGGGAGCAGTTGTTGGACGATCATGTCGATGCAGAAAGGGGGTGGGCCATCATGCTGGAACCAGATATGCGGGTCGATTCACGGTCGGACATAGGACGCCCGAGCTGGTCCTGGCAACGTCGTCGTTGTCGCAGGAAACTGTAGTTAGAGCGGACACCTGTTAACCTTGCGGAGAGGACGGGACCTAACGCTGTTGGCCACAATACTTGCAGATGTTGACACAGGAGCGGTGTTGGTGACAACGTAAATGGCTATAGCAATTGTGGATTCTCGTAGTCCCATACGTGGCTATTCCTGGAGTTGAAATAGCCGTCATGTAAAGAATCGCCACTCTTTCCCTGCGAAGAGGACGTATCGGGAGGCAGCATCCTGTGTATGACTGCGGGAGAAAAAACACGCGTACAAAGTCGACTGTGTGCATAGTCGGGCAGCCCCAAGGCGTTGTCCTCTGCACAGGTGGTACGAAGTGGAGGTTGTCTCCCGCATGATCTCTCCTCACACTGTGGAGTGACTTACGTGCATGCAGCTTCGCGTTCACACTAACGCGTGCTGGAGCCTGTTTTGTGAATAACATCTTGACGACGGCATCCTCTACGAGCGGTGTCCGCACAGCACGTGAATGGCCACCCTGTGCCTTCACCGACCGTTGCCATAACGGAGGGTTCCCGTCTACCACAGGATTCGTACGATCGGATGCAAACGTTGTATGTGGAGATGTCTTCTTTGAGGTTGCCGTTCCACGTAGATGCAGAAAACGGGCACCATGTCATTTCTCGGACCCCTCGCCTCACCCATACACATCACCATGTCTGAGAGTTCAGCGTAGCTGTACCTCATGTTTATAGCAACACGCACTGCACTATAACGTAACAATGAGCACCGTGTAACTGCTACCCACGCGTATAGGACCTCTACACATCACGTACACATGTCGGTCTGCGCACGTCTTCCGATGCGTATACCCCCTCTGGGGGGCCTTGGGGAGAATGTTCATTTAACTAAAATGTTTCACCTAACTTAATCCTATCTACCATATTTCAATTTGTGCGGTAAGTCTTGAAACACCCTGTAATTATATATTATATATATATATATATATATATAATATATATATATTATATTATATATATATATATATATATCTATATATATATTATATATAATATAATATAATATATTAATATATATTATATACACGGGTATACTAATATGAATCTATAAACATATAAGCATCAATTCCCTGGCTATAGTACATACTGCTGTTGGTGATGAACACCCAATTAAAAGACAAAGACGTTTGGTGCTATATATATATATATATATATATATATAATTTATATATATATATATATATATATTATATAATATATATATATATATATATATATATCTAATATATATATATATATATATCATAGTCTGTACGCAGGACCCACTTATGGCTGCACAAAGAAGCGTCACGATCTGGTTATATATATATATATATATATATATATATATATATATATATATATATATATATATATATATATATATATATATATATATATATATATATATTATATATATATATATAATATATATATATATTTAAATCGAAGCAAATTTTTCGCTGAGTTTATTAGTACGTATTATAATAGAAGGCCTTAAATATTGATTTCAATAAAACTGCATATATTTATTTAAAAGTCTTTACAGTGGTCTTCATAAGATGTTAAATAACGTTAGCTTTCGGTCCTTAATTTTCTGGACCCTCTTTCAGACGTTGTTATTTGAAGACTAAATAAAATTAATAAAATTTTGTAATATTATATAAAACTGTTGAAATATGAAAGGTAGTTTAGATTTAAGTAAATTTTGCTTTTATATTTTTGAAAAATGGTGTGGTGGTAAGAATGTTGTTAAATGTGGGAAGACGCAGTGTAAAACTTTTAAAATAAATATATGCAGTTTTATTGAAATCAATATTTAAGGGATATATGTTCAACAGCTGTACGACTTATAGATATAAAAATATCCAAATATATTTATTTATATATTATATATATAATATGATATATATATATATATATATATGTATATATAAATATTATATATAAAAAAAAAATATATATATATATATATAAATATATATTATATATATATATATATATATATATATATATATATATATATATATATATATATATATATATATATATATATATATATATATATATATATATTATATTAGGGGTGTACCGGAACTGAAATTTTCAGTTCCGGCCGGAACCGGAATTAGCCGGAATCACCAAAAAAAATTCGCGGCCGGAACGGAATTCTAATGAACTTTTCCTTTAAGGCTATAAAGAAAATGTAAAAAAATTCTATATACCTTTCAATATATTCTATATATATATATATTATATATATATATATATATATATATATATATATATTATATATATATATATATATATATATATATATATATATATATATATATATATATATATATATATATATTACTTTATTGAGCGTTGAATGCTGGTATTTTGGTCGAAAGAGTGCGTCAAGTGACTGATGGACTGATTGGTGAAGAACAAGGTGCGTTTAGTAGTGGTAGAGGATGTGTGAATCAAATCGTTACATTGAAACAAATGAGGGAGAAGAAGAATAAATTGTATTAAGGTTTTATGGATTTGCAACAGGCGTATGATAAGATTAATAGGGAAGCTCTATGGCAGGTGCTAGTGATATACGGTGTTGGTGTTAAAACTCTGAATGAAATCAGAAGTATGTATAACGATAGTGAAGCGTGTGTAAGAATAAATGGTGTCAATGTT
>JABUQX010102685.1:17500-34308 GCA_015478945.1 Trachelipus rathkii
AATTTAGAGATTCGAGCCATCCAAAAATTTTGATAGTTTAAATTTTGAGGGTTTAGACCCCTCAACCTAACCCTAGCTATGATATATAATATATATATATATATATATATACTCAAAAATAAATATAATATAATAATATATATATATATTATAATATATAATAAATATATATATATATATATAAATATATAATATATTAATATATATATAATAATATATTATATATTATTATATATATATAATATATATATATAATATATATATAATATATATAATATACTACTCGTCAAAAATAACGCACCACTAAGATAAATATCACTCACAGGAACGGGAAGACCCCTAACCCCATGAAATCCCACACCAACACATGACGACAAGCATCAGTGTAACTATGTAACCACCCGCAGAGAATTCGCTGCAGTATGGGCCGTCACCGCGATAATTTAGGAAAACATAACCACGTACATAGACGTGGGAGAGTGGGGTAGGTTATGTCGGGGGTATAACCGAGCGAGGGATCATTCACTTACGAACGACTCCGATAAACATGGAGAGATAGTGCCCCATTTTTCCCACCCCTGTTCCCCACCCCCCCAAAGGAAAAAAAAGTCAAGTGCTTGTAGATAACAACACTCCACGCCGAAGGACACGTACCGGGATTCTGTTGGTACGGAGCGGTTGGTGTAGGCTCACACCAACGACTTGTTAGGGTGATCAATCATGGTCCAGAAACCTGACACTGATGCCGCGAGGACTAGTAGGCCAGGCCACGACACCCGTGAAGAACCGATTTATAACGATCCCCCTACTGCATTACGAAAAGCGCAACACAACGGCATTGACATCTGGCGGATACAGCTGGCGAGATACATGGCTACCGAGGGTGAAGTCACATACAGTGCGGCTACGCGCTTGCGGAACATAATACCGCACCTGGAGGCCTGCCATAGTCCTCAGCACACCGGCACATTGAAGGGCTCGACTGGCATTAGCCCGAGAACACATCCATTGGACGGGGAACGATTGGGCAAAGGTGCTCTTTACGAACGATTCGATAGTGTCTCTGTACCGCCTCGTACAAAGAAAACGTGCTAGAGTGTACCGACGTCCGAACGGAGAGGTTCGCGCAGTGCAAATGTGCTACACGGTGCCGTTTTGAGGTGGGTCGGTTGTGGTCTGGGGAGGCATATCTTTATCGGGCCTACGAATTGCACATCTTCGATGGGCACTCTTACAGCCTAAAGTATATCACAGACATCCTCGAATGTCGCGCCATATGCCCCGTACACCAGTGACTCTTTCATCCTTATGCATGACAATGCAAGACCACACAAGGCCAATGTTTTGAACGACTACCTTAGACGGTTCAAATTACGGGCGTTGGAGTGCCCAGCATATAGTCCCGAAACTCAACCCAATCGAACATTTTGTGGGATAATCTGAAAACGGTCGAATCCGACTAGCTGCAACCCCTCCACCGGACCCTCCCCGACCTGCGACAGGCACTGCACGACGTATGGAATCAAATCACTGTCAGAACATTCGCACTCATCGAGAGCATGCCAGACGGTGCAGAACGTCATGCCGTGCCAGAGGGTCATACACGGTATTTGAGACAGAACCCACCCCCCCCCCGCCGAGGCCTGCCGTGCGTACCAACATTGTGTATTTGAAGCGCCGAACCTCCGAACCCTACTTGCGAGACCCTTGGCTGCAACTTTGCCTCACACTATATAATTACGATTCCTGGAAGGAATCCACATGTTATTGTCATTGTCTCAATAAAGTGTTTTCCCGCGTTCTTCGGAACCTTTTCTACATTCCTTCGCCACGTACCCTTGTGGGGCGTTAACTGGGACATAGTATATATAATATATATATATATATATATAATAATATATTATAATTAATATATATATAATATATATATATATATTATATAAATTATATATAATATTATAATATATATATATTATATATATAATACTATATATACGGATAAGTAAACTGTGGTCCTCAAATAATTTAGTATTGGAAAAGTTGTAATAATTTTTTATTTTAGGTAAAGAAAAATTAAAAATGTGATTTGCTATAAAAAGAACGTCACAATTCATAATTTTTTCAGCTCAAAATTTGTTAATTTTCCTAATCATTTAATTTTAATTTTTTAAGTTATTATATATATTATATATATAATATATATATATATATATATATATAATATATATATATACAATATATATATCTAAATTAATATATATATATAAATATATATGAAAGAGAAGAAGAGAAGAGAGAGAGAGAGAGAGAGAGTAGAGAGAGAGAGAGAGAGAGAGAGAGAGATGAGAGAGAGAGATGAAGTAAGGTAGGTAGAGATGAGAGAGAGAGAGAGATAGAGTAGAGATAGAAAAGAGAGAGGGAAGAGATGAGAGAGAAGAGAGAAAACTAGAGAGAGCGAGAGATGGAGAGAGAGAGAATGAGAGAGAGAGATATTTGAGAGTATGCACGAGAGAGAGACACGACAGAGAGCAGGAGTAGTAGGGATAGAGCATAAGAGGGAGAGACGGCAGAGTACCGCAGAAAGAGCAAGGGTAAAAAGAAAGTTAGAGAGAGAGAGTATAGCCTAAGAAGACGGAGAGAGAGAGAGAGAGGAGAGAGAGACGTAGGTCAAGATACATAGAAGAAGAGAGAAGAGTAGAGAGAGAGAGAGAGATGTTAGAAGAGCAGAGAGTAGATGAGAATTGAGAGTAGTATGATGTATGTATTATAGTTTTTTATGTATGTTATGAGTATGTATGATAGAAGTATGAGAAGATTGAGAAGAGAGAAGAGAATAGAGAGAGTATGAGAGAGTATGATGTTTATGATGTATTGAGAGATGAAAGGAGAATGAGACCGACGAGAGAGAGAGAGAGAGGAAACAGAAGAGAAGAGAGAGGAGAGAGAGAGAGAGAGAGAGAGAGAGAGAGAGGAGAGAGATGAGAGGAGAGCGAGAAAGAGGATGCGGCGAAAGTCGGGGGGAGAGAGAGCATCGAGAGTAGAGAGAGCTCAGAGGTACGCAGAGAGAGAGTCAGAAGCCGAGGGTGAGCGGAAGAGAGAAGCAGGGGAGAAGCTAAAAAGAGTACGACCGCACCTCCGAGGCAGAGAAGATGGATGAGCAGAGCCGAGAGACGAGAGAGAGAGAGAGACGAGAGAGAGAGAGAGAGAGAGAGCAGAGAGAACGAGAGAGAGAGAGACCGAGAGAGAGAGTATGAAGAGATTTGAAACGGCCTTGTATCTTATTTTATAGTATAATCTTGCTTCTCAGGGGAGGATGTAACTGTGATAGGGAAAATTTTGGGGAGACGGCAGTCATTTTGTTTGTTGATAGCCACTGCTCTAGTTTGTCTATATATTTTTCCTCTGTAGTACTTACTGCTATATTTATAGAATGACTTTGAGCTGTGAATTTTAGCCTCATCTGCAAAGCTATTGATCTCTTCTATTAGAGGGGAAGGTCGTTTGTGGGTATGATCATAAGACCGCATAAAAAGATTAAGGTGTTAGTGATAGGATGGCATCCTTGGGGGACGCCACATTATATAACCTGTATATATATCGGGGTAGTGTAAACACTCATGTATAACTTTAGCTGTACATCCTGATAGGAAGTTTTGCTATTTTTTGGTGTCATTAGAGTTTATTTCTGTGTTTAAATACTTTCTCTATTAAGGAGGTGATGTGGATGTATCAAATGTCTTGTTTATGTCTATATGCTACTGCATGAGAGTAAGCGGGAGGATGGTCAATTTTGGTTAAAAACCTGTGAGGATGTTTGTGTTAGATTGTGAAGTGGTGTGGTAGTGGAATGTTTTTTGCCTAATCCGTGTTGTGGATCTGAGAGGGAGATAGAGGGGGAGCATTCCTAACTTCAGAACTTAACCTTGTTCCTTTTTGAGCATTCTTGTTATGGTATCTCGTAGAGAGCAATGATATACTGGTCTATACGTATGAAAGTTGGGTTGTTTGTGAGGTTTTTGTTATGGGAATTAGTCTGTGCTGCTTCCAGCAAAGAGGCCCTGGCCCCTAAAAATAAAAGACGTTGAAAATTATTCTAAAAAAAAAAAAAAAACAAAATTTATTTCACCACAAATTAGGGGGCTCGAGCCGACCGGGGACAGAGAGGGTTGGGAGGTTTTCTATACCCTAAAAAAGTATGTACGTGAGGAGGGATTGGTCGTTTGGGGTAGGACGGTATAGGAGACCACCCTTCTGCGTCAAAGAAATCCACCTTGGGATTTGGTGAAGGTAGACAATTGACCATTATATACGTCATCTGAACAAACAGGATTGATGGCTTGCGTAAGTTTTTGAGGAATTTTGGATGTCTTGAAGGTACCTTGTTTAACCATCGGAGAGCATCGCATTTTTTTATTAATCTTTTAATTGCCTTAATCTTATTGGTGGGTGGTTGTAGGTTTATATAGGCGTACTTTTAGAGTAGTGTGACCATCATCAGACAACCGGAGAGAGAGGGGGTTGCTTTTATTTCTCGCACTCTCTTGGGGGTCCGGAGTTGCACCATATGTTATAGATGGCTTTAATGAGTCGGGGATTCGGGTGCCGGGAGGAGTATTCAGCTGCCAGGGTATGGATCTTTCATATTTGTTTGGACATTATATTTGTTTGTCGCTTTCTGGGGCCATCTTTTTGGGTGTGGGTTTACACTGGGTTTGAATTGTCAACGCAATTGCGAAGGGTTATTCCTAGTTTAAAAAAAATAAAAAAAAATTTTACTTCAAATACACAATAAAAAAAATTATAAAAAGATAAAAAAAATAAAACAAGAAAAAAATAATCAAAAAAAAAAATATATAGAAATTAATAATGAGTTATAATCTCCCCATTCCTTATCTTGTTTAATTACTTTGCAATCGATTTCAAAATATTAGTAATTTGTTTTTACTGTGAGGACCTGCCGTGTTCTCTCTAGCTAACAGTACTGTGTACATTAAAATAAATCTGACCATAATATATATATATATATATATAATATATAAAATATATATTATATAATATTATTATTTTATGTACGTATATATATGTAAATAGTTACTTTACTTTATATTACTATATTATATATATTATGTATATTAGGGCGTACTATATATATTATTATATCTGATATAAAATAGTATATATTATGGTAGATCACTCGCCTAGCAAGCGAAATTATTACTAATTATGCGGTGTATCTATTGCATATCTCTACTTAGATTTGTTTCATTATCATAAAAAGAGAGAGAGAGAGAGATAGAAAATATATATTCTCTTGGATATTTCCTTAGATTTTGTTTGCCAAAAAATAATAACTAAGTTAATAAATCATCATACATATGGGCTAATCAAAATTTTTTAATTTTGACATTTACCACTAGAAATTAGAAAAATTATATCCAACCTTTTTTCCGAATACGAAATATGTCAAACCTAGGAAGTAATACTAATGAGATACTATATATTAATTATATATATATATGATATATATATATATTATATATGTTGTAAGTATATATATAATGATGTTATAAATATATGATTATTATAATCTGTAGTGGATAGATTAATAAGAGATTACTTAGCTTTTACTATAATATAATTATAAAATTACAGATATAAATAAAGTTTATTTTTCATAATACTATATATATTAGCTCTCTTATTAATAGTATAGTATATAAGTGAATAAAAGAGAGCTAAAATTCGGATTAAGAAAAGTTATCATTAATTCACTTATAGTATTATATATTATACAATTATATATATTATAAAGGTTATATATGGAGAATTTGATAAATTATTAGTATTATATGTTGAGTATGTAATACAGCAGGATAAGGTATTGTTAAAATCAAGTAAAATACTTTGTAACTAAATGATCATGGATTATAAAGTACTATATGGTAATATTTTGAGTAGAGTAGAGTGGGGTGGAGTATGATTAGGTAGATAGTTTGAGAGTTGAATCATAATATATTAGTACTATTTTTGATTGTATGAGTAAAGATATATGTTGAGGGTATTCATGATTATGTTGTGAATAGAGTTATAATTTTAGAGTTACATATTACATTATAATTATTATTACTATGTTGGTTATAGTATAGATATATATAGATATTAGCTAAGGTAGTATTAAAGTAATTTAGTATATTATACTATAAGAAATTGCAAATTACGAATCGCATTTATTAAGTTTATGTTAATAAGTGTGACTACTAGTACATAATATAGAGACATTATATCTATATAAATAGACCTATTTAATACCAAGTGGGGGTTAAATTAATAAATAAATAATAAATATATATAATTATGGTTTTATATATATAAATATACTATATATTTTATATATATATATTGCATTAAACATACTACTATTGGCTGACTACTATTACTACTATATATTATTCTAAATAATGTGTATATAATTAAATTAATATAAATATTATATATAATATATAATATGGATGAGAATATTATATAATATATATATTACTGATATATACACTATATATATATCCTTGGCGTAGTCATTAGTATATGATAGTAACAATTAATTTAAAACATAAAATCAATAAACCATTTTAAATAGAATATTAAATTTAAATTTGATATTACAAAATTGGTTATATCTCTTAGACACATCCATACTATTGAAATATTTTAGCACATATTATCCCATTTTTTAACAGTTTTCTCATATTGAGACTTACAATAAAAATGCGTTCTTGCTACTCATCATTTTATTGTTAATGCGAATATGAATCTATAATAACAAAAACTTAAACAGGTAATCCTATACTTCCTAAATACTCTATTTTAACAAAAGAAAACCTAATTACTTTTTGCCGTGTGGATCAATTGATCTATTGTGTTGTTATAATTTAGTCACATTTAATCATTCAAACTAATTGTCAAATGAAAGTATATCATTTTGTAAACTGGCTTAGAAAGTGACTATAATACTAACTAAGTTATTAATAGAATGAATGACTAATCAAAAAATATTAAAATTTATTAAAGAACAATTTTTGGAAAATCGGCCAAGAGGAGCCAAAAAGGATGTTGGCTTTGAACTTTAGTAACTTGGAAAATGAATGAAATAATAATAAAACCTTACAATTTCTACTTCAATACTTAAAATATTGTTTAAATTGCAAATATTAATTGCTATAGTTTTGCATGTATTCTCCAGATGCATATGATGATTATGTATGTTAATTTTCAATCTTAATAAAGTAACCCGTACAGATCTTGTAATTAAGCAGTATTTCTGTTGTACTTCTTTTATCCTTGATTTTAAGAGAATATATTGATTGATATTTTGGTTGATTTTTATTTTATCCCATATAATACGTGTATATCATGAACCCTTGCATGAGAGGAACAAATTTTTCCAACTTTTAAAGTTAGGTTGATTTTTAATCAGAAACCCTCCTTTGATGTTAGTCAGGTTACATTCGACGTCGAAAAAACTTGTCGACATGAAGATTATTCCAATTTTATCACTGAGGTTTTTTAAACGACAACTTTTCAAGGTAAATCAGTCGGACAATTCCATTTGTTAGCTTCTTTGTACCGTTGAGGATGGAGAGCATTTTTTAGTAATCCCCTGTGACGTTTACAGTCTTCATGTACTCGAAGTAAACATTTCCACATATCTATATCATGTCCACAAATAATATTATAGTATTCCGTTTCTAAGGTTTATTCCAGTAAATTTGCTGACGCCTGAAATATCTCTTTCGTTTGCATTAATCGAAGCGGAACGATTTATTTCTGACCTTCATCGTCTATTGAAAATAAAATTGCTACTTCGTGCTGCTCTAATCTGCATCTCAGTAATTAAATAGCATCTTCCAAAGTTTATCCCCATAGACAAATGGAATTGCATTCAAAGGCGTTTAAGGAATTTTCTGCCAATTACGCATGTCTTTCCAGAAATTTTTTATCTAATAATTCTCAGACGGTTTACTAGAGTGGTAAGAGCCAATATCTTTGTTCATAGTTTCGCGGATGAGCGAATTTAATATTAATATTTAAATCGACTTATTTAAATATCACATTTTTTATTGTCTAAGGGAATTTGCAAGTCTCACACTCAATTCAAATGATCTCTTACGCAAATTTTACTTCGAAATTTTGCGAATTTTGTTCAAACGTTACACAACTGGCTGAACAAGCGAATCCAACATATTACCAATATATAGAAACAAGATTGCATCTCTGGAATTTCATAAAAATACCAGAGAGCTCGGGTGTTACTACTAAATCAAAATATCTATTATAGATTATGTATTTCTATAAGATACCCTTCTGTGGAGTCGTCTTACATAGCTTTCAAGTTCTCTTTCAAGAATTTAAATAAAATTTTATAATCAATGATATGGTTTCATCTCAAAGGAAATGATAGGGAGTGTTCATTGGAGAAAATTCGAAACGATATTAAATAAAAATATCATGATATATATATATAACACAAATAAATGACATTATTACTAGTCTTCATCTACTCACTACACCTTATCATTTATATACAATGCTGAACTCTCAACGAACATCGAATCGGTTGACAGTAGTTAAAATATGCAACATTTAGATTATGCGGTACGTGTAATATATTCTACGTCTCTAATCGTCCTACTTTACACCAACCTGACACCGTCTTAACAGTGCCTTGTTCTCTAATGTCTTTTTGACCAGAAAAAAAAGCAGAACTGAAGAGAGTTTATAATCAAAGGAGACAGTAAAATTGTTTTCTTTTTTTTATTATTTCTAGGAGCATCAAGATAAGGTCAGTAATGCAATAAAGAATCTTATAATTAATGTTATAAGTAATAATAATAAATGAGGAAATGATTCTAAATTATTAATATTGCTCTTATATATGGTAGGTAAAGCATATATATTTATTCCTTATCTACAAATATAATAGTTTCCTATAGGATTTAATTACTATATTAATAATCAAGTGATATGAATGCTTAGGAGTCTCGATTTATTTTGATGCTACCCAAAATAAATATAACTTAAGTTCGCATAGATGTTATGTCAATAAATAGAACAAAAGGGAAACTTAAATAGATATTGTCGGAGATGAGAACGTGTGATACATCAAAAGGTAGCTTCATGTATAACGTCTTCATAAATTTACACTAATATAATATAATTTCTTTATAAAGTCTTAAAAATACTTATACAAAATGTCATAATATAAATGTAATCAAAAGGATCTCTTATGAAACAGACTCGTATATAGGAACTTTTTATAAATTAGAATTCATAAAAAAAACACGAAATAATAAGACAAATATTTCTGTGCTATATCATTTTGGCTACAATGGGAAAGCCTCTGTAGCATCAGATATGGAAATTTATTTTTATCTATAGAGGCTAAGGAACCCGGGAACAGGCGATAGGCTGTGAGGAGGAAAGTATAAAATCTGATATTCTTTTAATGAGGTTGTACTTTAAAAACTAATGGACGTGATGGAATTATAAAGGATGGTAGGTAAAGTACTACTCACTTTAATGAGTATTGTTGGCACGATAGAACTCCGAGGCACATTTGCTTGCATATGTGAATTGAAATGAAGGTCTGAGCATATATATCATAAGCGCAAAGAAAACATTCAAAGTCACTCACTCTAAGCATTATTATCATAAAGTAGGAATATTTTTAAAGATCACAAAGAGAAAAAAGAAGCAGGACGAATTAAAATAATGTTATACATACAATGGTACATATATAGTTCAGCATAAAATTAATCTTATATTCCTCTGTGTATCTATTGCTACATCGTGATATTCCTTTGTTAACAAATTGGATTGAATCAAAGTCGAAGAACGTTTTCCATTTTTTTGGAGCTTAACTTCCCTTTTTCTTCACGTTTAATAGAGAGTAAGAATTATGGAAATGAGGAGGCGAATTTGTACGGTGGAGTAACCTGGAACTAACAACGCAATTGAACTACGTTAAATTTTAGAGTCGGTAAAAACACTTGAAAGTTGCGACTATAGACCCATCCCGCTGTTCTTAATAGAATAAAAATTGAGCTAGGGGTAAACACGCGAAATATAAAAGACGAACACCGAATTTTTAACATAAACCAATCTTGCATTATTATCTAGCATAATATAAATAACATATAGCTTGTGCAAGGAAATCTAAGTTTGCTCCGCCTATACAGGTTCTGTTGTCTTTTGACAATTGGAAGGATTTATGAATGGAATTGTGACCACGGATTATTTTTAAGATTTGGTTGAACTCAAACGTAAAGTAAACCGAGAAAATCAGTGTATAAATGTCACAGAATAGAAAAAGATATTTTTGGAGATAATATCTGTTGAGTGGGGTTATTATCAACTAATTCATAATATTGCATCAGAAAAATAAGGTGTGAACAATTAAATTAACGATGGAACGTAGACATAACAAGCGAACAAAAGTAAAAGCATTGGATAAGAGTGTGATTTGAAGAGTTCATTCACACAGTTGATATGCTTGAGGACTGCGTTTTGGACTATTTGGCCGAGATCTCGAGCAAAAGGGAGGGAATTAGCGGAATTTTTAGGGATATCTTATCTAGATCACGAAGTGAACATGGACCTTGTTAGTTTTTCCCGTTCCAAGAATTTTGAGGTAATGAGAACTGTGAGGTAAACTTTTTTAATGATGATTTGATCCTTTTCGATCAAGTGAATTTCTCCGCTTCCTTTCTATTTATAGATCGAGTGAAAGTGTAGGAAGTAAATAAGGTGTAACAATTAAATTCACTCGGTGGAAATAAGGATACTAAGTAATAGGATGTAGTTGATTTAACATGATAATCTGAAAGCAAGCCCGCCATTATTCTCGTCCTCGGTCAATACCGCTTAAAGTGAGCGCACGGAGCGCACGAGTAAAATAATGAACAAAAGAGACAGACACCAACTAAATGGAGGGCTTACCACAAGGTATTTCGTAGTCTCGAACGAGATCGCGAAGACCCCAATTACGCTAGTGGTATAAGGAGCATAATCGTTTTAAAAGTGCGGAACGTGTCAAAAAATTTTTTTTGCATTGTAATTACGTTATACAGTTTGTATTTGGAGGGGAGAAAACTAAAAAAAATAAGACCTAATGTAGTATGAACAGAAGGTTTTCTGTTGTTTCCTCCCCTCACAAAGGGCTACACACAAACTGATTCTCAAATACCACAATTGCAAAAATTTCCTCCGTAGCCTATTAAACCCTTCTGCATGCTTTTCCTCACTGGTGGTTACCTTTCTACGTCAACCGTGAAATACAGACATACTCCTTCTGTTCTCCACTGCTCAATAAGCTTTCACAATCTTCCCTTTTTACTGGACCAATTCAATACTTCATCTTTTTCTTTCGTGGCTCACCACAGCCCGGGATCTATACCCATATCCAACACTCACCACTACATTCATTACCATAACGTAAACCAATCTTCCGATCCTTCTCAATACATATCCATTTCGCCTAAATTTCAATCCACATAATCGTCTTACATAATAGAACAAACATACTTATTAAATTATCTATAAAATTGGCACCCGTCTCTTTCAGACTCCTACAGTGACTCATCGACAAAACTTTCATGTTGTAACACTAACTTTTCTTTACATTACACAATCATCACCTACTCCTATACTATCAAATACGCGTTTTCCCTATTTGTTCGTCCTTCTTTTATTTTCATTCCTTTACACTTAATAATAACACTAGGAGTATTTTCACAATTTTTTCCGCCATAAAGATAATAACATTCTTTCTTTCACCACATCGTACATATCAAAGTGTCCCTCATTAAGTAATACTTCCTTGTTAAAATGAAAGGGAGGGTTCAGTGTGCGACTGCAAACTGCATTCCACGCTTACGTGGGGGTAACAACACAGGTCCTTCACTAACTATACCTCTTATTTACTCCGAAGAAGATCAACTCGAAAACCACAATCAAGGGAGAAGTTTTTCTTACTATAGATAAACTCCGAGTTAAAGGCCGGAAGGCAAAAGAATCATACTTCACTCACTCCACCTAAATCACACACCCAGAAATATAGCAACACACTCCCATACGCCTAAGACGGCAAACGTCCATCACCATTCAGACAAATAATCATATTTCCCTATTCACTTGTTGATTCAATATTAAAAACTACTCAAAGGATTTTAATTTTTCCGCTCAAATACCCCACACCTTTCCTCGCTATTCACCAACTATTTTGAGTCCAATTACATGATCAACCCCGAATGACAAAGAAAGGCATCTCTTGATGCTCTCTTTTTCTTCTACTACTTATCTTGAATTTAAAAACAACCCGAATTAAATAAGGATTTTATCGTCCATCCCCCTCTTCACTCATTCTACACATTTAATACAATATCATCCAATACAATGATATACAACTATTTTTATATCTATTTCATTAATGAGCTTAAACAAATCTGTGTCTTTGGATAAAATTTTCGCCATCTCAACTTTTAGCTTTGCATTTCGCTTCTCTTCTGTAAATGAATCATACAACATTCTTCAATCTTAGGTACTTTCTTGATTTTCGATGATGATTTAATTGATTTTAAATTTATGTGTTCATTTATTGTATTACAGTTTTTATATCTAATAACTAACAATATCTTTTATTGTATACAGCTGTTGTTTACAGATATTTATAATACAAGATGTGGCAATATATACTCTTTCTAACTTTCAATTCTCGCACAGTTGCTTTGATTTATTGCAGTTCATAGGGTAATCCGTATACATATCAACCCTCGCACAACGTCCTCATCTATTCAAACATATAACTTTGCTATTTTTCGACCAGAAATTATGCTTCCATCACCACTTACCGAAATTATTTTATATATATTTACATAAATTAATAATTATACAATAGAGTAACATTTAAACATCAATTCTCCACGGCATATACATATTTTCTATCAGGAATTTAAATTAAACTAATACATATACATTATATATTCATTACATATTTTCAACTCTAATATATTATATTTATATTAACTACCTACCTAACGGATATAATCATATATACTTATATTTATGGATTTCCCATTACAGTAAAGATCTACCTCAACATAAATCAACATAGTTCACTAACTACCTATAGTCACAATAAGCTTCCTATTAATCCTGTTATACCCCTGTTTCAAGTCCATAACATCTAATAAATATACAAGCTTTATGTTATATATCTTTATTCCATTTCACATTTATTCACAAAGAAATCTAAAGGTGAAAAATTTAGCAATTATATAGCACTATCTCTACTCAATTCTATATATTGTCCTACACTTTCTTCGAAAAAATCAGCACCCTCAATCATGACCCATTCATACCATAAATATTTACCCTAGCTATATACTTTTCCCGAACCATACAAACATTTGAGAAACATGTTGTGCGTATGAATAGTTCGAGAAAGTAAATTTTATTTGTATATAAAATATTCATTTTAATGTGACAATATAAATAAACATATCTTGTAGCTCAGTCGGCAAAACTGATTTCACATTCCTTATACTTTTAAGCTGTTTGAAATCAACTAAGAGTAAAAATTTATCAAGATAATTAAATAATTGATTAATTCTTAGAGTGACTCAAATTTTTACGATAATGAGTTTCCTTTGCATCAATAGGTTCCTTCATAACAATGAGAGTTAATCTGTTAGATATCTAAAATATTATAGTTTCTGTCACAAAGTTTTACCATATATATATGGTTAAACTTTACATATCCCGACACATTGGGATGTTAGCTATCCACCTTTGTCACGTGTAAAAACTTATTCCATTGTATGTTTGAGATTTAAATAATAATGTTTTTTAAACTCGTTTGTGCACATCCCCCATGGTAGAAATACACCCTGTTCATTTTATTTTCTATACCTTCTTCTCTAGATTTTTGGTAAATCCCTCAGAGTCAAAGGACTGGCCTATGGGTGCCCAAAGGGGGTTCCGACATAAAAAATCAGCCGCTAGGGTTAGGCACGGTGGGACCAATACCGGTCGTTTTCCTAACCCAGAAAATAATTTGATACTTCAAACTTTTTTGTCTAGTAGGAATTACGAAATAATGCGTCTTGGGTCCTTGTCTGGGCATTAATAAGATTTTTCTCTGAACCACAAATATGTACTTAATCTGTGCGAGTCAACTATTTGGTGTGTCAAAATACAATTTAGTATGTAAGAAGAATCCTTCCTTTCTTCTCTCTCTCTCTCTCCTGCTCTCTTCTCTCTCTCTTTCTCTTCTTCTCTCTCATCTTCTCTCCTCTCTCCCTCTCTCTCTCTCTCTCTCTCTCTCTCTCTTCTCTCTCTCTCTCTCTCTTCTCCCTTTTTCTTCTCTTCGGGTTGGGTGCACTCTATGCGTTCCATCTTCCTCCGTTACATCTCTAGGTCTGCCTCGGTCTCCCTCTCCTCCTTCTACTCATTGCAACATGCATCTCTCTTCTTCTCTCCACTCTCTTTTCTGGTCTCTTCTTCCTTCTACTCTTATCTTCCTTGTGTTTTCCCTTCATTTCAAACTTCTCAATCTTGTCCATTCTTCTCTCTCTCCATCACCCTCCTCACTCCTCCCTCTTTCTCTCCTACTCCTCCTCTCTCTCTACCCGTCTCTCTCTTTCTCTCTCCTCTCTCTCTCTCTCTCTCTATTATGAGTTAATTGGGACATTTTCTCATTATATTTTATTTAATAATGCCTATGTTTATATATGAAAAGAATAGAAATTAAAAAGATGGTATTGCTAATGTAATATACAGAAATAAGTACTTAATTGGAAATTTTACGAGTTAGATAGACCGAAAATAAGGCTATGCAGTTTGACACATCATAATCTGTGGTTAACATTAGTGTAAGAAAAAGCCAATTGCCTCAAAGACACTCTTTTAAATATGAAAATAATATTCTTGAGGGACAGTTGGCCGTTTGACACGACGAAGTTGACGGGTTGACTCTTAATTGCAGCCCGACGTATCGCGAGATTCAAAACCAAGATAAATAGCTTTGTGATAATCATTTAGAATAATAAAAGGTTCGAAATGGTGGATACCAATGACTTCTCTAACAGAAAGAGTTCAAATTTCTCTAACGCCATATTTCATAAAAAGGAAAGAGGCAAAGACTTAGGAATCAAAACGAATCAAGGGAAATTCGGGTAAACAAATAGAAGATGAGACAATGTAAAATCCAGAATGTTTTGTGAAAGAATTAATTATGATGTGTTAATGAGATTGGTTAAATAATATTAATTTAAATTAATAGTGGCTTGAGGCGGCGTTCTCAATTAGAACATATGTATAAATGAGAAACCACATGGAATGTACAATTCGAAACTGTTCGGTCTGCCGAGCATCCAATCACCAAATCATACTTATGCAAATCTACAAATCACCAAACCGTTGGTTCTAAAGGCTTGTCAACGTAATGGCATACTTAATTGATAGATTTATTTAGTATATTAATAAAAAATAATTGGCACAACTTTTTATTTAGGATAAATTTTAAATCCTGTAAAATGATAATTTTCAAATAATTATTACAAAATCTTGTCTAATAGATTTAAATAATAATAATAATACACATAATAGATTAAAGAATGAGGTGATGTTAATCACACAATATATTAGTATAAATTTCTCATTATAAGCGTAAATACATATGACGTGAGAGAACTTTCTCTGCCAACGCCATTATGAGTATTATAATGGCGCAACCTTTATTCTATTTTTCACTGTTTCTGTCATATTCGATTTTTTTGTTTCTGATACGTAATTTTGGTGCGAAATGGCGATGTTTTTCTGCGAGTCATTTAATTTTACTCTTGTTGCTGCTTGGGTTACGTTTTCATTCTTTTGGGGGCTAGTCTGAGGCGATGCATTTTCTGACCCTTCGAACGCGCTCGTTGCAATCTTGGCTTAGAACAAAATCTCCCTAAAATATTATCAATTACAAATTATACATGACGTGAGTAATATTTGAGTAAATATATATATATATATATTTATATAATATTATATACACTACTAATATATATATATATAATCAATATAATATAATATATATTATATAATATATATATATATATATATATATGTAATTTACCAATTTTATAAAAACATAGCTTTAATAGGAGTTTTAAAATAGGAATTAGAAGCTCGCTTGTGCTATGAGGTATCAACCACCGCGGAATATTTTCGAAATAAATAATCAAAACCAAAAGAAGTCAAGAGATATCAAGTTGGAGTATGTATTTGAGGTGATTACAGGTTGATAGTTAAGGCAAGCTGAAACCCCAGTGTCCACGTTATTAAAGTCAAAAATTGTCTTTAATAAGCTTAATTACGATGGTTAAGCGAAAATAATGTAGAGCGTCATGAACAGGTTACTCAAACAGAGAAAGAAAAAATGGGCTAGAATAAATTCTGTGCTTTCATAGTATCAAAGTGGTAGTGTTATATTTTTTAACATTTCTGAATTTTGGCGAAGATCATATTTCGCTTTCTTCGGTTTAGAGATCTACGGTCTATAATTTCCCCTTGCGCGGAAACGGGTTTCCTGACTCGTCACCATAGAATCTTCCCTGCAGTGCTAAAGGCAGATACGTACCAAATGCGCCAGGCCATTCGAATATTCCATCACCTCTTCTGCCGACTTACTGTCTAGTAGAGCTTCGGGGATGGAGTCTGGAACAGGATTTCCAGATATGCGAGAGGGTGATTCGGACGAGATGGAAAGC